>WIOZ01000010.1:0-53477 GCA_009664405.1 Drosophila bifasciata
CGTACTCAGGTGGGCGGAAGCGGGGCGGGGCGAAATTTCGAAATGGCTACCTGTTCAGGTTTGGTATCACAGGAGTCTTGGCCAAAAGTTTGGTTGCTCTAGCTCTATAGTTCTGAGATCCAGGCTATCAGTAAAATACAAAAACCAAATCGACTCGATTTTGTGTGAGTGCGAAAGGAGGGAGCGAAGCTTTTTGCGTATATTTGCCTCTATTGTGGCTATATTAATGATCCGATCCGATCTGTGATTTAGCCCCTGATAGATATGGGCTGCTCCTATGATTCTGCATTTTAGTTTTGATATTTTCAAATGTGGCTGCTACAGATGTGCGCCCTTTGTGGGGCGGAAGTAAGGGGAGAAATTTTGAAACACTTTTCTAGGAGTGAGATACCACATCAGACTGGATAAATAGTTTGTTGCTCTAGCTTTTATAGCCTTCGAGCAATGGGCGACAAACAAGACGGACGGACGGAGAGACGGACGGACAGACAGGGCCATATCGACTCGGCTATTGATGCTGATCGAGAATATATACTTTATATGGTCGGAAATTACTCCTTTCTATGTTACACACATCCACTTTTACCACAAATACAATATACCCTTTACTTTCGAGTACGGGTATAAATACGTATTCTGACGGATGGATGAAAAGAGAATATTTATGTTTATCCTTATCTTAAATTTATATACTCTAAATTATATATTTATATATATACTGTACTCTATGTATAATTCCAGCTGAATGCAAATGTTTAATTCCACACAACATTTGATATAGCAAATATGACATTCTGTCATGATCCAAATCCATTTGAATTACTTGGCAGAGATTAGCGTCCATTAGCTCCATGACAAGGTAAACGTCTGAAAAATCTTCTAAATTTCGTTGAGGAGTAAAAGGCATTAAGTGCCTATAATCTAATAGGAAAATAAGTTGTTACAGAATTGTAGTGAACTTTTCTCAAGTTGCGTATTTACGTTTTTATGGTTTACAAGTTCATTAATTTGAATTCTCTATATGCTCTCTTTAGCGTGGGTTACAGCATTTTGGAATGGTCGCGATAACTTAATGGCCATGTTTTGCTTAGTAACCGTATCGTAAGCAGCACTAGAAAGAATTATAAGTTTTGTTTAAAAATTAAGGAATATAATTTGATGAGTATTAAAAAATGCATTAAAAAGAAACTTTGAAAAGTTTAGATTCCTTAAGATTCGAAATCTTAATGGAAATTAAAGATAAATTTAAATTTGAATTTGACCCCCCATGATTTGGTTTTAAACGAAATAGTCAATTCTGTACGAACAGCTGTCGGCTTTGTTATCGAAATCCACATTATATGGGCTGACACTCAACCCGTTAGTATAACCGCAGTACATTTTCCGCTTAACAATACATGAGTAAATAAATCGAGTTTTGTGAATTCAAGCAAAAACGAGATAACGAGAAGTACAACTTTTGGCAAAACGCAAAGTGAATGGGAAAACTGGAGCCTTAACGAAAGTTTAAGCGGTTTTATAAGATAAGCTAATAACATAAGTAAATCGGAAATGCGAGCGACTTTTCTTTTTATGCGAGCGGCAGCTGACGACGACTCGTGTTAACAACTTTCGAATGTTTTCGTTCTGACATTTCGTCCCTCATCTGACGTCCGTTTTTGGGTTATGGTGGGCGGTCGGCGTGATTTTTGAAAAGAAGGATCCACTTTGCGACGGCACTTTGGCCTGGGTATGATCGACGCACCGGGGTTCACACAATTTTGTTTGATCTCTGGATGTGTTAGCTGAAAGAAAAGGTCTCCTGGTACAGAAGAAGTTTTTGAGTATCCACCTTATCCAGAAGGTTGTTTTTTGTATTTACGTTACAGAGTTTTTCGAATAAAAAGAAAGGCTCGTCTAGGGGCCGCTCGTGTCTTATATTGTGCTGGTTAACGGGGATATTGTCGGGCCACTTGACGGCCAGGAGATGCGGATGATCCCGAAGTAAGCGTGGAAAATGTACGCCCGAGAGACGAGAATGTTGCCGAGGATTAAATCCGCCACAAGAAGGAAAGATGGAGGAGTTGGATGTGACCGTTCGATTGGATCCATGGTCACATTGTTGGCGATCGTGGATTTGAATGTTTATTGTAACGTACCGTTTCTGTCCGGCTGATCAGCAGGGCTGGCTCAACGGCCGACGAGCTCGTTGCAACGAATTTGTTTGTTGCCTCGCAAACAACAAGAAAAAACGCATAGGTTGATTTTTGGAAGTTTTGTACTTGGCTCTTTATTGGTATCTTAGTCTAATGGACCTTACGCGCGCTATCTGGGTCTCCGCTGGCCTTCCTCTGGCGACTCTTTCTGGTCTCGCGCTAACACCGCTTTGTTTTCTGCTGCTTGGCGTGGCTCCCGCGTGCTATGCCTGGGGGTTCTGACTCAACAACCGCCTCGTCCGCCACTCACAGCTCCGCACAATCTGAGCTCACCCTTCGCTGGTACTCACCCCAAGCGGCGAGTAGTATCTGGCGTGCCACTCGTCTCCCTTATTTAAGCCTCTGCTGAAATATTCCTCGTTTGTTCCACCCTCGGCGCACGATCCTCACTGTTCGAATTCTCCGCTCACTCGTTTTGATTCGCGCACTTGCCCGCGTAATGTCCCGCGCCGCTGTCACTGGGCCCCCTTTATACCCCCAGGCGGCGCCGGCGCCCGTGTCGATGCCTAGAGCGGCGGTACACGCACGCGCCCGTCGGTAATCCCCGCTTCCATCGCGCCTCTGCGAGTGCTTCCACCTGCTCTTCCCGCGCGGATCGGGCTCGGTGGCGTGATCTCACCTGTGTGTCCATATTTGGCCCATGCGACGGACCGCTGCCGGCCCGATGCCGTTGATCGGTTCCTGAGCGGCGTGGAGCCGCCCTTCAATCGGTTTCGCCTCTTTAACTGCCTCGGCGCCAGGCGTCCTCTCACGGCCACCACTACGGCCATGGGCTGGGGTACCTCCCCGCGTCCCACCGACCCTGGTCTTTTTCGCCTTCGGCTCTTCTGGCCGCGGGCGAATTCGCCGTGCCTTCTCCGGTTTAACCCTATAGGCCCTGTGAGGAAATTCGGAACCTCACACGGACCCCTTTCTTCACTAGAGGACAACTACCTTGGTGTCCTCTTCCAGCCACCTGCCGATCTGACCGCATTCAAATTCGGTTCAACTGCCACTCGATTTGAAGGTTGCGCGCGCGCGCCAACCTGTGTGCTCTGATCTGGCTCGCTCCCCGCCGACCGATTCACCTGCTCCGACCTGGTTCGCTCATCAGTCGATCGGTTCACCAGCGCCGAACTGGTTCGCTCCAGTCAATCGGTTCCCCAGCCATCGATATCCTCCGGCGATACAGTTCCGGCACTCGTTCCGGAGCTGGTTCCTCACCACCCTGCGCATTACGAGCACGATAGGAGCCAAAAATGCGCCCAACGGTCCGGTTCTGGTAATTTTGGGCGGTAGCCGCCCCGATCGTGCTGCCAGACTCCCCGCACCCGGACCAGACGCTTTACCGCCCACCTCACGCTTCTTCCGGTTGTGGTACTTGTAGTACCCACGCCGGTCGCGTTCTTTACCCGTTCCAACCGCGGTAGCCGCGAGCTTGCGGCCTGCGCCTTGACGACACTACCAGGTCAGTTTCATTCTGGCCAATCCTGCCGCGCCACCTACCGCCAGCGCGCAGCCTCTGCCAGCTTTGCGCCTCCTCGTCCAGCGCGACTGCCTCCGTAGCTGCGTGGAAGCCTTACCTCGGCCCGGGGGCAAGTGCATCGGGACACGAGGCCTGACGCAGCTGACCCGGCCTCTTCGCCTCGTTAACCCTCCTAAGGCTATCGGGGTTCTTTTCGTATGCTGCCCTTCCAGTTTTCTTTGTTTATTTATTTTATTAATACTATACCGTACCTCGTACCGCCGGCCGCTGCTGGTGTCGAAGAGTAAAAGGGTATATTGTATTTGTGGTAAAAGTCGGATGTGTTTAACACACAGAAGGAGGCGTTTCCGACCCCATAAAGTATATATATATTCTTGATCAGCATCATATAGCCGAGTCGATATAGCCATGTCTGTCCGTCCGTCTGTCTGTCCGTCTTGTTTTTCAGCATCAATTGCTCGAAGGCTATTATAGCTAGAGCAATCAAATTTTTTTCACAGAATGATGTGATATCTCACTCCTAGAACAATGTTTAAAAATTTTGCCCCGCCAACTTCCGCCCCCACAAAGGACGCACATCTGTGGCGTCCACAATTTTGAAGATAACAGAAAACGAAATGGAGAATCATAGACAAAGACCATATCTATCAGGCGCCCGAATCTGAATCGGATCGGATCATTATTTTAGCCACAAAGAGAAAACCATTTCGAGAAATATCATTCCCTCTCTTTCGCACTCACACAAAAAACGAGTCGATTTGGTTTTTCGTACAGATAAACGACTGGATCTCAGAGACTTTTAAGAGCTAGAGCAACCAAACTTTCTGTCTAGACTCCTGTGATACCAAAACCAAGTGTATTTCAAAAATTTTGCCACGCCCCCTTCTGCCCCTCAAATGATGAAAATCCACAATTTTGAAGATAGAAAATACGAATGCAGTGTCGTAGAGAATGATTATATCTACCAGATTACCGAATATGGCTCAGATCGGATCATTATTGGAGCTTCAATGATGAAATGAATTTTCAGCAGCTAGCCGACCTGTGTTGTGTAATAAAATGTTTTAAAATTCTACATATGTATGTAAATCACATGTGTACTGGCTTAGTACGGGCATAAAAGTAGTGTCGCTTTAACAGCGACACATCACGTCCCTTCTCGTTATAATTAAACGCACGCTTCATTTCCTAATCGCATAGTATATTTAAAAAACTTAACTTAACTTGCAGCAATCCACCAGTTTATTTCGTTTGCTAATCCAAGAGCAATGATCGGTGCTGGTGATGCAGATTCGAGAGCCGAATACATCACCTCGGAGAGTATGCAGCCAGAAACGTCTGTGGCGTCCGTGTCCGTAATATCCCACCCATTTCGGACCCACTAGTTGATTTACGTCCTGGACCACCAGATATTGTAATCACAGGTACCGGACCTGTGGTCTCGGCTTGCACCTGACCTCACACCTAAAGACGTAACTTTTTTTATTCAAAGCAAAATAAAATCCGAGGGTTTAAAGGTGGAGAAGTTTAATTTCTCTTATGCCAGGGAGATACCTTCTTTTAAGATAAGCTTGTTTTAAACTCATTTCGACACCAGTCTCCAAATTTTTTACTTTCACTTTACTGATTCGTCCAGGCTTGACAATTTTCATTAGTCGCTCGTATATTCCAACTTTTTTGGATGCCTCTATATACGAACAGCACCTGTCCGCTTTAAAAACTGTTTCTTCCTCGCTATCGGATAAAAGAACATTTGATAGTTCTTGGTGATTTATGGTAGTGTATTCATGCAGTGTGTTTGTCCTAATCAATTTAAGCACCACTCCAAAAGACAAATTGCAATATGATGCAGTTCTAGCGGCGGTCATTGCCGCTGCCCAAAAGTGATGGGTCTGCATCCAGACCGTGAGAACCTTGCGCAATGGGCATTGGGCAGATACCGCCGCCCCCGAAATCTGACGCCTCCGATTGCATGTTAACTGTGAGAAGCTTACGTAACGAGGCTTTGTTTTCACTCCAATACAACACCTGCAAGGAGGCAACTCGCCCCGATGATTTTTGTATAAATATAAGTTTGGTTTCAATAAATGTCAATTATTAATCCAGAACCTCTCAATATAGTAGACAATTTTCCAGGTACTTTTTTTATAACTTGTTCCCATGTAACGACATTATTTGCTAGACCTGTCCCTGTTTCAAGTCAACCATGTGAAAAATTCCTTAGGTCGATTGTACTAACCTGAGCCCTTCTGCTCACTATACCTGAAGACTCCTACCATCCTACTTTCGAAATATCGGTCGATATTGACCTTCTGTATTGGATCGATCGTGTAGGCTAATAGCCTGATTACAGATTTTTATTGGTCCGCTCTGTACTTATGAACGTTATGAAAGGCACAAACATTTTTACAACCGTACTCGAAGAGTAAAAGGGTATATTGTATTTGTGGTAAAAGTGAATGTGTTTAACATACAGAAGGAGGCGTTTCCGACCCCATAAAGTATATATATTCTTGTTCAGCATCAATAGCCGATTCGTTATAGCCATGTCTGTCCGTCCGTCTTGTTTCGCCCCGCCCACTTCCGCCCCACCAAAGGGCACACATCTGTGGCGTCCACAATTTTGAATATAACAGAAAACTAAAAATGCAGTATCATAGAGAAATACCATATCTATCAGGGGCCAAATTCGGATCGAATTATTAGTATAGCTACAATAGAAAATAACATATCGAAAAATATCGTTCGCGCTCGCTCGCACTCACACAACGAGAAAGAACGTACGGAGTCGCTGTAAACGCGACTCTACTTTTATACCCGTACTCAGTCTGTACACATGTGATTTATGTGGAATTTGTAATTGTTTTATCAGTTTTTACATTTTACATTTTACATTTGTTTGCTGCATCTGTCATCTACATCTACATCAGTTCTCACAACAACACACGTACACTGAACGAGGCAGAGTCTGTGAGCGTGTGTGAGTGTGAGAGAATCAACCCTAATAAAATGTATATTTTGTTGCGGGGGCAACCCCGCAAGGGAACTCGCTCCTATTCCGTTGGGTTTTTCTGCGGCGTGTATGGAGCCGTGAACTGTTGCCGCACTCGCATCTGTTCGAGAAACTTCTCAAATGCCCGTCTCGTGAACTGCAGTCCATTGTCGGTGATCATCACCTTGGGCACCCCGAACTGATCCAAAATGCGTTCCTGTACGCCTTTATTAGGGCCTCCGTGGTGGCATTTCTAAGTGGCACCAGCTCGGTCCACTTCGAGAAGCGGTCCACCAACACTAACAGCATGGCGTTCCGATTTTTGACCGGGGCAGTGGTCCGACGAAGTCCGTGCATACCGTTGCCCAAGGTTCTTCTGGTACTTGGGTGAGCATCTTTCCGTCCGCCTGTAGCTGACTAGGCTTGAACCGGAGACACACACACACTTTTCACACTTTTCGGACGTATGCCCTCACATCCCGGTGCATTCCTGGCCAATAGTATCGGGCGGCTATCCTTTGTCATGGTCTTCCGGCCGCCTGCGTGACCCGCCTTTGGTGAGTCATGATTCTCCTTCATGACCCGATCGCGCAGGTCTTTAGGTACGCACAGCTTCCATGCCGCTACCTCTTCGTCGCCAGCTCTGAGCGGTATATGCCGGTACACTCTACCTACTTTTCCACGTAATCCGGGAGTTTGCCGGTTCCTCATCATTTTTCTCCTTAATATTTGTTATCCAGGCGCACTGCCCTCCGGGGCCCGCGGCGATACTCTCTTCACCTTCCACTCGCAAAACATAGCTCCTCCATGAGCTGACGAAATAGCGCATCGGCTACGATATTAAGCTGCCCTTTCCTGTACGCTATCTCGAATTCGTACTGCTGCAACTCCAATGCCCTTCTAGCGACTCTCCCCGTCGTTCTTTCAATGCTATGTAACCACTTCAACGCCATGTGATCGGTGACAACCTCGAAGTGGTACCCCTCCAGGTAGGGCTTGAGCTTCCTCACAGCCTACACTATGGCTGGACATTCCTTCTCCGTGGCCTTCCTTTTCGCATTGTTCAACATTCGGCTGGCGTAGGAAATCACCCTCTCCCCTTTCTCCGTCTCTTGCGTGAGGATTGCCACCAAAACATAGTCACTGTTAACCGTCTGCAGCACGAATTGCCTTGCCTGCTCGGGCGCCCACTCCCACTTCGCCTTTTTCTTTAAAAAGGCGCTGAGTGGTTGCACAATCGTGGCAAACCCCGGCACGAACCGCCGGTACGTGGCAACGCCCAAATACTGGCGTAGTTCCTTCACGTTTGCCGGTGGTTTAAGTTCCGCAATGGCGGCCACCTTCTCTGGGTCAGTGCATATTCCTTCTCCCGTCACCAAATGACCCAGATACCGCAACTCC
The DNA here is from genome assembly GCA_009664405.1 of Drosophila bifasciata. NCBI lineage: Eukaryota > Metazoa > Arthropoda > Insecta > Diptera > Drosophilidae > Drosophila > Drosophila bifasciata. The sequence continues at coordinate 8,054 of WIOZ01000010.1, forward strand.
CTTCGGAAGAACTGGCACTTCGCCACATTCAGCCTCAAATTGGCCCGTTTCAACCGCCTGAAGACCTCCTCCAGGTTCCATCGGTGTTCCTCCTTGGGGCGGCCAATGACGATGATGTCATCTTGGTATGCAAAGGCATGCGGCATCATCTCTGTACCGATCACCTGGTCCAACGCCATTTGAAACGTAGCCGACGCTGGGAGTAGGTCAAACGGCATCATCTTTCAGTGGAAAAGACCCTTACCTGGCACCGTGCGTGAATGCCGTGAAATTCCTGTTGTCTTTTCCCAGTGGGATTTGCCAGTACCCGTCCTTCAAGGCCAAGCTGCTGATGAAACGCGCTTCTCTCAGATGGTCCAGGATGTAGACTATTCGAGGCATGGGGTAAGCATCCTTAATGGACTTCACGTTAATTTGCCGAAAGTCCATCACGATGGGGGAGCTGTACGGGCTCTTCGAGGGCTCGATACACCCCACCACCAGTAGTTCGTCCATCTTCTGGTTGATCTCAGCCTGAATCTTCGGGTTTTCTGGTAGTATCGTTGTTTCATCGGTATCGCATCGGTATCGTGATTGTATTTTCCGCCACTTTCGACACTCCTGATAACCTTTTGGATTCTTCTAATTCTTCATGGCCCCTGTGTCACCGTGGCCCTCCATTCTCTTCCCGAGATCACCACCACGGCCGACAACTGGTCCTCCCTCCGCGGTGAGTCCACCGATTAGTTTTCGGGCCTCATCCCCTGCGACCCCGGCACGACCATCTTAGGGCGGTGGGTCGCGGGGCGTTTCCCGCTTTTCTGCAGCACTGCCATGTGGCCACGCCAACCTTTCCGCAGATCAGCAGAACGTTAGCGGGCGCCCTTGGCATGCCACACAGACGACACGCTTGGGAGGGATTCTTCACGAATCCCCTTCCACAATAGAATGCGTCTGGCCGTCTGGACTTTCCCTCTGGAACTCCACTCGATCCTTTTCCAATGCCTCGAACTCATCGGGTAGCGCCATCATGTGATCGAGGTCTCTGCACCTGTGCGGCCTGATAAAAATCCGCAAATCCGGCATGCTGTTCTCGCGAATGAGTTCCAGCTGCTCCTCTGGCGTGCATTTGAGGGGTCGCATGAGGGTCTGCTTCTCCACCATGTAGTCCTTGAATGGCTCTCCCCACTTCTGCTTCCTGTGGCGGACTTCCTGCAGCAGCTTCTCGAAATACCCCAGGGGCAAAAAGTAGGCCTGAAAGCTGGCCGCAAAGGCATTCCACGTCTGCCACTGGCGGTTGTTCGCGATGAACCACATCAACGCTCGACCCTTCAGTAGCTCTGGCATGGCCCTGGGGATTAGATCTAGATCAACGGCTTCGCCATCCCATTAAACCGAAAGGACCACTCCCTCACCTGCTTCGCCACATTGGCGTAGTTCAGGCGAGGCGGCCTTCCTGACTACGTTTCAGGCACTTCCCGCTCCTCCTCGGGTCAGCTCCTCAACGCCTCTCGGCCTGCCGGCGCCGACCCAACTGACCGGCCTACGCTCGCTGGCCGCGGTCTGCTGGGTCCCGGCCTGAGCGAGTGGCTCATTTCGGGATTGCCAGACTCGCTATGAGTTCCTCTTGGAACTCGCCTGGCAACACACTGACGATGGGCCCGCGCCTGCTGGCAATGGCAGGCGCTCGTACAAGTCCGCCTTGTCTTCGGTTGGTGGCCCGGGTGAGGCTCTGCCTGCCCGAATCTCCCAAACCTCCAACCAGGCGGCGTACTCTGGCTCCGTCTCCTGCTTCTCCACCCAATCCTTGAACACTCGCCGGATCTTGGCCACCGTTCCTTACAATTTCACCCCGAATGTCAGGGCACATTGGATTAACTCCTCCTTCCTCAGGGAGTGAATCCATTGCCGGCTCCTCATCTTCAACTTGCCAAAACTTCCCTACTGCACTGTTTTTCTTATTTGTCGCGAGGCCCCACGTTGGGTGCCAGTTGTTACGTACCGTTTCTGTCCGGCTGATCAGCAGGGCTGGCTCAGCGTCCGACGAGCTCGTTGCAACGAATTTGTTTGTTGCCTCGCAAACAACAAGAAAACGCATAGGTTGATTTTTGGAAGTTTTGTACTTGGCTCTTTATTGGTATCTTAGTCTAATGGAAGGTCGCGCGCTATCTTACAAACTGATACCTGCTGGGTCACCGCTGGCCTTCCTCTGGCAACTCTCTGGTCTCGCGCTAACACCGCTTGGTTTCTCTCTGCTTGGCGTGGCTCCCGCGTGCTATGCCTGGGGTTCTGACTCAACAACCGCCTCGTCCGCCACTCACAGCTCCGCACACTCTGGGCTCACCCTTCGCTGGTACTCACCCTAAGCGGCGAGTAGTATCTGGCGTGCCCCTCGTCTCCTTATTTAAGCTCCTTGCTGAAATATTCCTCGTTTGTTCCACTCTCGGCGCACGATCCTCACTGTTCGAATTCTCCGCTCACTCGTTTTGATTCGCGCACTTGCCCGCGTAATGTCCCGCGCCGCTGTCACTGGGCCGGTGGCGTGATCTCATGTCCATATTTGGACATGCAGGCGGCGCTGCCGGCCCGATCCCGCTGTCTCCTGAGCGGCGTGAGCGCCGCTCCTTGCGCGCTCCTTCAATCCCCGCCTCGCTAACTGCCTCGGCGCCAGACGTGCTCTCACGGCCACCACTGGCCATGGGCTGGGCTACCTCCCGCGCGTCCCACCAACCCCTCTCCTTTTCGCTCGGCTCTCTGGCCCGGCCGAATTCGCCGTGACTTCTCCGGCTTAACCCTCTATGGGCCCTTGTGAGGAAATTCAGTTCCTCACATTATCTTTCGCTTGTTAGTAATACATGTAGTAGTCTTCTGGGCTGTATGTAGAATAAGTATTGCATACTAAATGGTAATATATTACGTATCAGACGCAGGTCTGTACGCCGGCTGTGCGTCACAACCTGATGAGAATAATATATTACAAATTGTATCTACTCTCAATTTTTTTCTTTAAATTTTACCATTTTTTAAACAAAATTTATTCAGTGTAAAATCAGGAGTCTGCGCACAAAATTTCGTTTCCACAACTCCTACAGTTTTTGATAACTAGGCGTCAAAAATTCGGATGGACGTTCAGGTCCATAGCCATCGAGTCTTCGCACAGAGGGGACTCAGGCCTAATGGCAAGGACACCTGCCTGCCAAAAAGCATCTTTTAAACAGTAGCATTAAAAAATTTCGTTTCAATTGGTCTACAGGAAAGTCTAATTGGAGTGAATCCGAGTGGTCAAGAGTCATATTCTCGGATGAATCGCACAGTTCGCCGCAGAACAGGAGAACGATATTCCGAAGAGTGCTGCACTAGCACCTTATGCATTCACTTTATATTATGGTATAGGATTGTGTATCTAAATGTAAAACTGAATAATGATAATAATGATAAAAGGTATGGTTAATACAAAATGTATGAAAAATTATTCTGTGTCGTTTTGACTAGTATGGAAGCAGTTTCCTGTTAAACAGGGAAGAAGAGACGAAGCCTGCAGTGGTGTTCATGAGTAGCTCAAGGATCCCAAGATCGCCAGTCCTGAACGCAGTCTCCAGTGTGAGAACCTATCCCAGGCTGAGGAAGGCTCAGTCCGTCCAGGATTCCTCTACAAGAAATTTGTCGATCGATGGAAACTTTTTTAAGCTGGAGGGCTCGGTCGTGAGACCGTGTGGGTCAGTGGGTTTTGTGTGATTGTTTCTGTCAAGTGGTATATGTGGGTCGAGTTGACCATGGCGATAGTTTTAAAACTGTTCTACCTTAGTCTAGGTGTATGGCTGTTCTTAGGTTTAGAGACGCAGTGTGCCTTGCCTTATGCGCTAAAGAATGTAGCGCGACATGGTTCCATGGTTCTTTACACCAGGCAGGCACTGGAGGACGGACAGGACACGCACAAGCGCGCAAGGGACCCTAACAGTCCAACAAAAGCGCAGAGAATTACGACTGAAACAAAAAACAAGGACAGATCGGGAGCACTCTTGCGCCGACCTGCTACTCCCTACTCGACCTGCTGCTCAGCCGTCCGAAGGAAAAAAGAATAATCATGGTAATGGACATGGTCTTCCAAAATGTGGGGAGGAGGGGGGGCGGGGCAAAATTCTGAAATACAATTGTATTTCCTTATCTCCTTATCACAGGAGCTTGGACAGAAAGTTTGGTTGCTCTAGCTCTTATAGTTTCTGAATCCAGGAGCTCATCTGTTCGAATGGGGAAAGTCGACAGTTGGTGTGTGAGAGAGAGCGAGAGGAAACGATGTCTTTCGAAATGATTTAATCCATTGAGACTATACTAATGTTCCGATTCAAATTCGAGCTTCTGATAGATATGGGCTTTCTCTATGATTCTGCATTTTTAGTTTTCTGTTATCTATAAAATTGTAGACGCCACAGATTTGCGCCTTTGGCGTTCGGAAGGGGCGGTGCGAAATTTTGAAATACATTTGTAGGAGTGAGATAGCACATCAGTCTGGGAAAATCATCAGTCTTTGGTTGCTCTAGCTATTATAGTCTCCGAGCAATGGGCGACAAACAAGACGGACAGACAGACGGACAGACATGGTTATATCGACTCGGCTATTGATGCTGATCAAGAATATATATACTTTATGGGGTCGGAAATGATTCCTTCTGTATGTTACACACATCCACTTTTACCACAAATACAATATACCCTTTTATTCTTCGAGTACGGGTATAATAAAGCAACGTGCTGTCGATAAGTACGAACCCAGCAGGACGCACTGCAGAAATTGAAATCTCAGGCAGTGACGAGCGCACGGGCTGGAGAAAGGCTGAACCAAAGAAGCGGGATCGGAATCCACGTCGACCAGACGCTCTGATTGTCGTGGCTACTTGTAAAACCTATAGCGGGGTGCTATCACTGGGAACCCGTAGAGACGACGCCCGGCTGCAGTACCTGAGCAAAAGCTTCAACAAGGTTCGCCGCACAGAGAATGGAAACTTACTCCTTGAACTCAACAGGAGCGACGCTATCAGCGCAACGTCGACACGATGATAAAAATGCTAGTGATCAGCAACCTCACCAAGGTTCCAGCGGACCTATTTTACGTTGATGACAACTCGGTAACTGTGACAAACTTGTCCCCTTGTCAAGCCACAAGTATCCAGAAAACGACGATTCAGCTCAACCAGAATCAATGTAGAGCCGCAGAGGACTTGCTCTTGACGCACCAAACTGGCGACTACTGTGCGACAGACGCAACAGTGAAGGCATCGGTGTGGGCATGTAGAGGTGATCTCTTCACACTCCACAATGTGAAGGCCGAAAATAGGCCGTGCGCGCGAGAGATGGAAAACTGTAGGTATACAGTTGATACCTAGCGACCAGTCTATCCCTTGAGTCCTACAGCTGGACATTGCAAACGGTGCAAAGAGCCGCGGTCTCGTCATAATCATTCCTGGACCTAGCCTTGCTAAACGAAGGAAGGACATTGCAAACGGTGCAAAGAGCCGCGGCACAATGCCGAATTGTGACGTGGCGAGCACCCCAGGGTCCAGCCGACCAGCCACTCGGGGCAAGGCCTACAGGGAGAACACGCTCAGCCTTAGCGCTCTCACTCAAAGCCTTGGGTTGTGGGTGGCTTACTGCGGTGGAAGCGCCAACGAGTCGGCCAACCAGCTCGCCACGAGAATTAAGGAGACCTGCGACGCAACCTATTCATGCGGAAACATAAGCCAAACGTATGGTAGAATGCAGAGGTCGCTGGACTTTGACCAACGTGTCTGAGGGCCAGACGAAAAATGCATCGCACGAGGATTATAGGTCTGCGAGGAATGCGCAAAAAAACGCAATAGGCGGTAGCAGGCGGGAATGCTTTCTCCAGCTCTGCGATACAGTAGACAAGATCCTTTGGGCAGAGCAATATGCTCGCAACAAAGCGACTAACCTGAGCGAGGCAAAAGGCACAAGGAATAATTTCTGGAGTTCCGCCGGGGTTGGTACAGAGGCCGCTTTTGTAGAACACGATTTACGCTACCACATATGGTAGCGGGTTTCAAGGCATTGGACGCAACTGCTAAGTTTATCGCAACAATAAATGAGAGTGTCAGCGGTATGGGAAGAAAAGGGTGTGCGAAGCAATGCTATGCGGCAGTACCGCGCATGCCTGCCCCATTATTCCACCAGCACTGTAACTGGCCATAACAACAGTAATTATACCCGTACTCGAAGAGTAAAAGGGTTTATTGAATTTGTGGTATTTGCTGTCTGTCCGTCTTGTTTGTCGCCCATTGCTCGGAGACTATAAGAGCTAGAGCAACAAACTGATGTTATATATCCTAGAAAAGTGTCTTAAAAAAGTGTCTGGGCGCACATCTGTGGCGTCCACAATTTTAATATAACAAAAAACTAAAAATGCAGAATCATAGAGAAAGACCATATCTATCAGGGGCCCAAATCTGAAACGGATCGGATCATTAATATAGCCACAATAGAGAGAAAAACATACGAAAAAACTTCGCTCCCTCTCTTTCGCACTCACACAAAATCAAGACGATTTGGTTTTTCGTACAAATGAACGCCTGGATCTCAGAGACTATAAGAGCTAGAGAAACCAAACTTTCTGCCAAGACTCCTGTGATACTAAACCTGAACAAGTGTATTTCAAAATTTCGCCCCGCCCCTTCCGCCCACCCAAAAAGACGAAAATCCACAATTTCGAAGATAAAAAAAAAATGCAGTATCGTAGAAAATGAGCATATCTATCAGATTCCCGAATTTGGTTCAGATCGGATCATTATTGTAGCCACAATGATCAAATGAATTTTCAGCAGCGATTTTCCTCTTGCCCCGCCCCATTGCGACGTAAGTCATTTATGGGGATGATATTCGCTCACACTCACACTCACGCTCTGCCTCGTGCAGTGTCCGTGTGTTGTTGTGAGAAGTGATGCAGATGATGTAAATGACAGATGTAGCAAAACAAATGTTAAATGTAAAACTGATAAAACATTTTGAAATTCCACATGAATCACAGGTGTACTGACTGAGTACGGGTATAAAAAGTAGAGTCGCGTTCAAAGCGACTCCGTACGTTCTTTCTCGTTTTAGTGTAGTACCAATTAGAAATAAAGCAAGTGAATACAACATAAACGAGAGGGAACTTTGAGTCGCAGCTAAAATATTTTATCAGTTTCTATACCCGTACTCGAAGAGTAAAAGGGTATATTGTTTTTGTGGTAAAAGTGGATGTGTGTAACATAGAGAATTAATCATTTCCGACGCTATAAAGTATATATATTCTTGATCAGCATCAATAGCCGAGTCGATATAGCCATGTCTGTCCGTCCGTCTGTCCCCATTGTTTGTCGCCCATTGCTCGGAGACTATAAGAGCTAGAGCAGCCTACAAATGTATTTCAAAATTTGTCCACGTCCCCTCAAAGGGCGCATATCTGTGGCGTCCACAATTTTGAAGATAAAAGAAAACTAGAAATGCGGAATCATAGAGAAAACCCATATCTATCAGAGGCCAAAATCGGATCGGTTCATTAGTATAGCCACAATAGAGAAATCCATTTCGAAAAACATCATTCCCTTTCGCTCGCTCTCACACACCAACGCGTCGACTTTGTCCATTCGTACATATGAGCACCTGGATATCAGAGACTATAAGAGCTAGAGCAACCAAACTTTTTGTCCAAACACCTGTGATACCACTTCAGTACAAGTCTATTTCAAAATTTGGCCACGCCCTCTTCCCCCACCAAAAAGATGAAAGTCCACAATTTTGAAGATAGAAAATAAACGAAAAATGCAGTATCGTAGAGAATGATACCAGATTCCCGAATCTGGTTCAGCTCGGATCATTATAGCCACAATGATATTGTTATATATATAATATATTGTTATACCCGTACTCGAAGAGTATGAGGGTATAATTTACTTGTGGTAACAGTGGATATGTGTAACATAGAGCAGGAATCATTTCCGACCCTATAAAGTTTATATATTCTTGATCAGGATCAATAGCCGAGTCGATGTAGCCATGTTTGTCCGTCCGTCTTGTTTGTCGCCCATTGCTCGGAGGCTATAAGAGCTAGACCAACCAAATTTTTTTTCTAGACTGATGTGATATCTCACTTCTAGAAGTGTTTCAAAATTTCACCACGCCCAATTCCGCCCCCACAAAGGGCACACATCTGTGGCGGTGACTGGGACTCAAAAGTCAAAAAAATTATACGCTAATGAATGCATGGCCGTGCGGGTGCTCGGTCGTTAGTATGCGAACTCTGACCCCTGCCGATCTCGAGTTTAAATTAGGCTTCCCGGGCAAGCCGTCTTTGCCTCACGTTTTCCCGACTACTTTTGGGACCAAATATTACAAATTAGACAAATATTAAGCAAAATACCCTAGAGGAGCTTAGTAAAGTACTCTTTTAAAGTATCGGAGGGACAAGCCAATGCCTCTACATCAACGCCTGGGAAATCAGGTCCTAAGAAGACGGGGAAGGAGACTAAGTCAACCGTCTTTAAGCAGAAACTGTTGCGAGCCAATCGGGCCAATCCATGCCGGACGGAACCGGAGGCAAACCAGTTATCGGCTGCTAAGAAGAGCGAGATCGCGGCTGACAAGCGCCTTGTGACCGGGGAAACCCTGTCAACTTTAAAATGCGTCGGTACTGCAGCACAGGGCAAGATGCCGTCCTACCAAGACAGGAGGCGCGCTGCATGACCGGGACTTTAGGTCGTCAGGGACAGCTTACCCATCCCGGACTAAAGCGGAAACGATCAGCGAAGGATCCCGCCTCACAGCCAGGACGATCGCAGCAAGCCAAGTGGGCGAAAACACATCCGACAAACAGATCGTTTGCGTAAGTATAAGTGAGGAAAAAACCTAATTGGCGATCTTAACAGGGGCGGCTAGGACGGTTAAGTCCCTCGGCAGAAAACGCTACTGGTTCCAGCAGAGCTCCAGGACAGACTTCTCGAGGAGCTTGCCCAGAATGGCCCTCCATCTATATCCGAGGACACCGAGTGGCATCAAGTCACGGTGAAAGCCTTAGCCTGCCTAGATGCTCGCCCGGCAACCCTACCCATGACCTACGGTAACAAGAATGTGACCATAGCTCCCTACAAGAACGACTCTAGGGGCAGAGGTCCAGCCAGACGTTAAGTTGCCGGAGGTTCCTGAATCGGGTAGCCAACCCGACCCGACCGGTACGAGTCTGAGAATGCCCCTGACACTCTTGCAGCACAATTGCTCCACTTAGCTAATGGTGGAGCCGACATTCATTCAGGAGCCCAGGAACCTTGACACTTCGTCTCAGACATTTCGGACCTGTCCGAAACTAAACAAGGGATCTTGTACAAATACACCCAAGCCCCGAATACGATGGCGCGTAGTTGCACAAGTTGCTAACCACGGTTTAGGCCATGAGAATGGCCCATGCGGCAGGGTCCTATTGTAGGACCAAGTGAGCTGGTCTTATCTCTCCTGCTACCGCGCTATCCTAACCCACTGACCAAATACATTATAGATTGGTCACCCAGTACAACGAATTTGACTGAATTTGAATTCGGAACCCAGAACCCCTTTGAACATGTTCACAATCTAACATTTCTGTCACACGGACATAAAAATGTATGTCTGTATTGTCTTCAACTGGTTCGACTTCAGATTTGGTGTTTGGTGTTGTGGTTCGTAGCGACTTAGACGTGCGTGTGTACTGAGTACTCACAAACTGTGCGTGTATTGGTTATGGGATTTGGTTTTCGCATTTCGCGTTGAAATTTTTATATTTCTTTCGGCATACCCTGACCCTAGAATTTTTGGTATAGTGACGCGTTTTGAAGAAGCTTGTCACAGAATATATTTCCTTGTATCCTTTGTATGTTAATTTGTTTTTTATATAGGATAAAATAATGGATAAACCGATATGCACATGTAAATACTCATAATGGATATCATGTTTGACCTTACATTCGAAGAGATGCCCATTAGAGTATTGAAAGGTGACATTGGCAACATTTTTTTGTTGCAAATTATTGTTTTTGATTTTTTCATGCGCAGAAATGTTGACCTGCCGTAACATAAATGAAGACGGGCAGAGTGGATGGGGGAAGGTAGCGGACACTTGGGCATGGGAAATAAATAAAATATGGGTGAAAAGTCTTTTATTTGTTTGACTTATTTGAAACCACATTTACACATTTACACATTCTTATCTTCTTATCCCTATTTTAGACACATTTATTTCAATTAAAATATGTGCATACATAAATACATATATAAATATTCTGCATATTTACGTATGTATGTACATACTATGTACAGATTTGCTTTTTATTTAAAAATTGTTGCCGCTCACATTGGAATTTCCCGATTGAAGATCAAAAGTATTAAACACCACGAGGAGGCCATTATATAAAACATATATGTTTATAGTATAAAAGGTCTCTGAAAAACTCGAATTATGAATTGACAAAGTTGTTAATACGGCATACGAAGTCGAAAGCCGACGGCATTTGCATAATATTTATGTATGCACATATATTTTAATTGAAATAAATGTGTATAAAATAGGGATAGGTAGAATAAGTATGTGTAAATTTGTTTAAATGTGCAAGTTTCAAATAAGTCAAACAAATATTCCGAATTTTAGTTTTTATATTTTATTTATTTCCCAAAATAAAGTGATAGCTACCTTCCCCATCCACTCTGCCAAAAACTTGCACGTCGCACCTTCAATACTCTAATGGGCATCCTCTTCGAATGTAAGGTCAAACATGATATCCATTATGAGTATTTACATGTGTATATCAGTTTATCCATTATTTTATCCTATATAAAAACAAATTAACATACAAAGGATACAAGAAAATATATTCTGTGACAAGTTCTTCAAAACGCGTCACTATACCAAAAATTCTAGGGTCAGGGTATGTGGAAAGAAATATAAAAAATTTCAACTCGAAATGCGAAAACCAAATCCTATAACTAATACACGCACAGTTTGTGAGTACTCAGTACACACGCACGTCATAGTCACTACGAACCACAACACACAACCCCAAATCTGAAGTCGAACCAGTTGAAGACAATACAGGCATACATTTTTATATCCGTGTGATAGAAATGTTGGATTGCGAACATGTTCAAAGAGGTTCTGGGTTCCGGAATTCAAATTCAGCTGCGACAAATTCGTTGTACTGGGTGACCAGTCTATAATGTATTTGGTCAGTGGCTAACCTAACCTAACCTACCGTTACTTTACAATTTCTCTCGCGACTTAAGAGCAAAAACTAAATGTATATAGGGTGTCCTATTCAAGTGGCGAGGAGTGTACATAAAGGCGCCTTAGAAACTATTATGACGTGTTGTAAAAGGCTTTAATTGGGGTTTGATGAATGAAAAAGTGATTTATATAGCACACAATCTGGAATTTTCCATTGCAGAGATTCAAAAGTATTAAATCTTTCTTGTTTATTCAAATTAACTTACCATACTATTCCTTGGGCACCAGATCCTATGGGTCTTAGGTTAATGTAGCGACTATGAATAGTAAAATTAGTATCGCCTACTTCTACGGTATAGTGTTGGTGTTGAGCTGCCATGTTATATTGCATATATATACGTGTTTCCTTTCAACATTAATTAATGACCAAATCAGCCTGAAAAAATAACTAGGTTGAATAACATGACAACATTTGTTTATGGGTTTCAATCGCATAAAATAAAATTCAAATATTCGAATTATCGATGTTTTTCAACATTTGTTTTGTTTTCTAAAAATAAACTGATAGACGTGGGACCCCACAACTTAATTATGGTTTTTTTTTTTTCAGCTGACAATATGGTGTTTACTTTTCATACCCGTACTCGAAGAGTAAAAGGGTATATTGTATTTAATGGTAAGAGTGGATGTGTGTAACAGAGAGAATTAATCATTTCCGACCCTATAAAGTATAAATATTCTTAATCAGCATCAGTAGCCGAGTCGATATAGCCCTGTCTGTCCGTCCGTCTGTCTGTCCGACTTGTTTGTCGACCATTGCTCGGAGGCTATAAGAGATGGAGCATCCAAATTTTTCTTCCAGACTGATGTGTTCTCTCACTCCTAGAAAAAAGTTTCGAAATTTCGCCCCGCCCACTTCCGCCCCACAAAGGACGCACATCTGTGGCGTCCACAATTTTGAAGATAACAGAAAACGAAATGGAGAATCATAGACAAAGACCATATCTATCAGGCGCCCGAATCTGAATCGGATCGGATCATTATTTTAGCCACAATTGAGAAAACCATTTCGAAAAACATCATTCGCTCTCTTTCGACTCACACAAAAACGAGTCGATTTGGGTTTTCGTACAAATGAACGCCTGGATCTCAGATACTATAAGAGCTAGAGCAACCAAACTTTCTGTCAAGACTCCTGTGATACCAAACCAAGACAAGTTTATTTCAAAATTTCGCCACGCCCCTTCCGCGCACACAAAAGACGAAAGTCCACAATTTTGAAGATAGGAAAAACGATAAGAAATGCAGTATCGTAGGGAATGATCATATCTACCAGATTCCCGAATTTGGTTCAGATCGGATCAGTATTGTAGCCACAATGATCAAATGAATTTTCAGCAGCGATTTCCCCCCTCCCCCTGCGACGTAAGTCATTTATGGGGATGATTGTCGCTACAGATTCTTTCACACTCACGCTCACGCTCAAGCTCTGCCTCGTGCAGTTTACGTGTGTTGTTGTTCGAACTGATGTAGATATAGATGACAGATGCAGCAAACATGTAAAATGTAAATGTCATTGTTTGGTTTAATGCATCCAATGCACGTTTTGTGCCTTTGTGCATTCGTCTCAGATGATGATTTGTTGGTTCTTCAATAGTTTTAAGATTTTTACGGCTACTTAAATACTGAATGAGCCGTGCGGCATCCTTCTAACAATTGGCTGCAGAATTGGAAGAAGCAACTGCAACCGTAATGTTGGATCTTGCACGAACAGTGGCAAATACTGCTGGCATGAGAAATGTCATAATTGTTCCACCAAGGGCATCTAGGATAGATAAACCACCATTTCCACCATCAATTGCCGTCATCAACGTATCATAAACTTCCTATTGTTGGTGATTCAACAGGGGTACTTTCGTTTGAACTATTAAATCTAATTCCTGGTGATCATATCGAAATAAACACATCAACCGGTCAACTTAGCTGTCAGTTGCGTTCACAAAATATGAACTGCTAGACTGTTTTTATACCAGTACTCGAAGAGTAAAAGGGTGGTATATTGTGTTTGTGGTAAAAGTGGATGTGTGTAACGCACAGAAGGACGCGTTTCCGACAACATAAAGTAAATATATTCTTGATCAGCATCAATAGCCGAGTCGATAAATCCATGTCTGTCTGTCCGTCCGTCTGTCTGTCTGTCCGTCTTGTTTGCCGCCCACTGCTCGGAGGCTATAAGAGCTAGAGCAACCAAATTTTATTACCAGACTGTGTTTCAAAATTTCGCCCCGCCCTCTTCCGCCCCCACAAAGCGCGCGCATCAGTGGCGTCCACAATTTTGAGGATAACATAAAACTTACGAGAAAGAACGTACGGAGTCGCTGTAAACGCGAATATACTTTTATACCCGTACTCAGTCATTACACATGTGATTTTTGTGAAATTTTAAAATGTTTTATCAGTTTTACTTTTACATTTGTTTGATGCATCTGTCATCTACATCTACATCAGTTCTTCACGAGGCAGAGTCTGTGAGCGTGAGTGTGAGAGAATCAGTAGCGGCTATTAACCCTAATAAATGACCCACGCTGCACGGGGAGGGGGGAAATCGCTGCTGAAAATTCATTTGATCATTGTGGCTACTATACTGATCCGATCTAAACCAAATTCGGGATTCTGATAGACATGGTCATTTTCTACGATACTGCATTTTTGGTTTTTTTCTATCTTCAAAATTGTTGATTTTCGTCTTTTGGTGGCCGGAAGGGGGCGGGGCGAAATATTGAAATACACTTGTTCACATTTGGTATCACAGGAGTGTGGACAGAAAGTTTGGTTGCTCTAGCTCTCATAGTCTCTGAGATCTAGGCTACACAAAATACGAAAACCTAAAACGACTCGTTTTTGTGTGAGTGCGAAAGAGAGGGAGCGAAGTCTTTTTTTCGTATGTTTTTCTCTATTGGTGCTATTTTAATGATCCGATCCGATTCAGATTTGGGTCCCTCATAGATATGGTCTTTCTCTATGATTCAGCATTTTTCGTTTTCTGTTATCTTTAAAATTGTGGCCGCCACAGATGTGCGCCCTTTTGGGGGCGGAAGTGGGCGGGGCGAAATTTTAAAAACATTTTCTAGGAGTGAGATATAACGTCAGTATGGAAACAAAATTTGGTTTCTCTAGCTCTTATAGCGTCCGAGAAATGGGCGATAAACAAGACGGACGGACGGACGGACAGACATGGCTATATCGACTCGGCTTTTGATGCTGATCAAGAATATTTATACTTTATAGGGTCGGAAATTATTCCCTCTCTATGTTACACACATCCACTTTTACCACAAATACAATATACCCTTTTACTCTTCGAGTACGGGTATAAAAAACGAAAAATTCAGTATCGTAGAGGATGACCATATCTACCAGATTTACCGAATCTGCTTCAGATCGGATCATTATTATAGCTACAATGATGAATTGAATTTTCAGCAGCTAGCCGCTAACCCTTCAAACGTGCAGTGTTGTTTTGTAAAATGTAAAAACGGATAACATTTTTTAAAGTTCCACTTAAATCACATGTTTACTGTCTGAGTACGGGTATAAAAGTAGTGTCGCGATAACAGCTAAACAACACGCCCTTTCTCGTTACATTAAAAATTTTTGTGCCAACATCTACATCCACATCACTTCTCACAACAAACGACTTTCTCCAAGGCAACAAACGTTCACAGCTTCTTTAACCAATTTTGTATACCCGTACTCGAAGAGTATAAGGGTATATTGTATTTGTAGTAAAAGTGGATGTGTGTAACAGAGAGAATTAATCATTTCCGACCCTATAAAGTATATATATTCTTAATCAGCATCAATAGCCGAGTCAATATAGCCCTGTCTGTCCGTCCGTCTGTCTGTCCGACTTGTGTGTCGCCCATTGCTCGGAGGCTATATAAGAGATGGAGCATCAAATTTTCTTCCAGACTGATGTGTTCTCTCACTCTAGAAAAAGTTTCGAAATTTCGCCCCGCCCACTTCCGCCCCCACAAAGGACGCACATCTGTGGCGTCCACAATTTTGAAGATAACAGAAAACGAAATGGAGAATCATAGACAAAGACCATATCTATCAGGCGCCCGAATCTGAATCGGATCGGATCATTATTTTAGCCACAATTGAGAAAACCATTTCGAAAAACATCATTCGCTCTCTTTCGCACTCACACAAAAACGAGTCGGTTTGGGTTTTCGTACAAATGAACGCCTGGATCTCAGATACTATAAGAGCTAGAGCAACCAAACTTTCTGTCAAGACTCCTGTGATACCAAACCAAGACAAGTTTATTTCAAAATTTCGCCACGCCCCCTTCCGCGCACACAAAAGACGAAAGTCCACAATTTTGAAGATAGGAAACGAGAAAGAACGTACGGAGTCGCTGTAGGCGCGACTCTACTTTATACCCGTACTCAGTCTGTACACATGTGATTTATGTGGAATCTTCATATGTTGTATCAGTTTTTACATTTTACATTTTACATTTATTTGATGCATCTGTCATCTACATCTACATCAGTTCTCACAACAACACACGTACACTGCACGAGACAGAGCGTGCGAGTGTGAGTGTGAAAGAATCAGCAGCAGCAACCCTCAAAATTAATGTATATTTTGTTATGGTTGTAGCAGGAGGTGGGGCAGCTCGCTGCCGAAAATTCATTTGATCATTGTGGCTACAATAATAATCCGATCTGAACCAAATTCGGGAATCTGGTAGATATGGTCATTTTCTACCATACTGTATTTTTGGTTTTTCTATCTTCAAAATTGTGGATTTTCGTCTATTGGGGGCGGGAGTGGGCGTGGCAAAATTTTGAAACAAACTTGCACTGAAGCGATATCACAGGAGTCTAGGCAGAAAATTTGGTTGTTCTAGCTCTTATAGTCTCTGAGAACGAGGCGCTCATTTTGTACGAAAAAATCAAATCGACTCGATTTTGTGTGAGTGCGAAAGGGATGGAGCGTTTTTTTTTGCGTATGTTTTTGTCTATTGTGGCTATATTAATGATCCGATCCGATTCAGATTTGGGCCCCTGATAGATATGGTCTTTCTCTATGATTCTGCATTTTCGTTTTCTGCTATCTTCAAAATTGTGGACGCCACAGATGTGCGCCCTTTGTGGGGGCGGAAGTGGGCGTGGCGGTATTTTTAAACTTTTTTCTAGGAGTGAGAGAACACATCAGTTAGGAAAAAAATTTGGTTCCTCTAGCTCTTATAGCCTCCGAGCAATGGGCGACAAACAAGACGGACAGACGGACAGACGGACAGACAGCAATTAGCACAAATACAATATACCCTTTTACTCTTCGAGTACGGGTATAAAAACGATAAGAAATGCAGTATCGTAGGGAATGATCATATCTACCAGATTCCCGAATTTGGTTCAGATCGGATCAGTATTGTAGCCACAATGATCAAATGAATTTTCAGCAGCGATTTCCCCCCTCCCCCTGCGACGTAAGTCATTTATGGGGATGATTGTCGATACAGCTTCTTTCACAGCTATCACACGAGTTCAACGACCGGCTTCACACAACAGAACAGAAAAGATTTTGTAATTTTGTCTATTAAAACTGTTGAGCAGGAAGCTCCTATTGCTCAACAAGCCGTCATTGCTCAAATAGATGATTTGGGCAAATTGTGCAACAAACATTTAGATGTTGGAGCTGCAGGGCGAGTTAAGCTGCATCGAACTAAATGCACCAACATCATTAAGAATGTTCTGGTGCGTAATTTTTCCGAAGACTTGTGCATTCTGTGCATAAGGTAAAGTATTAGTGGGAGTGAAAGGCTATTACTAATATTTATTTTACTGTACATTATGTTTCGATTATGATGTGCCCACAAATTATCTTCGCTTGATTGGTGCGACCAAGTCGTACGATTGTGAGGCGGAAGAGACTTACGCTGAATTAGACGAATTAACATCGGGCTTACAGTAAAAACCCTATAAAATATTACAGAAATAAACGAGAAAGAACGTATGGAGTCGCTGTGAACGCGACTCTACTTTTATACCCGTACTCAGTCAGTACACATGTAATTTATGTGGAATTTTCAAATGTTGTATCAGTTTCTTACATTTTACATTTAATATTTGTTTGCTGCATCTGTCATCTACATAAACATCAGTTCTCACGACGAAACACGTACACTGCACGAGGCAGCGTGTGAGCGTGAGTGTGCTTAATGAGAGATTCTGTAGCTACAATCATCCCCATAAATGACTTACGCTGCAATCGGGCAGGGAAACACTGAACGGGCGCGGGGCATTCCCGCTGCTGAAAATTCATTTCATCATTGTGGCTACAATAATGGTCCGATCTGAACCAAATTTGGGAATCTGGTAGATATGGTAATTTTCTGCAATACTGCATTTTTTCGTTTTTCCTATCTTCAAAATTGTGGATTTTCGTCTTTTTGGGGGCGGGAGTGGGCGTGGCAAAATTTTGAAATAAACTTGCACTGAAGCGATATCACAGGAGTCTAGGCAAAAATTTGGTTGTTCTAGCTCTTATAGTCTCTGAGATCGAGGCGATCATTTATACGAAAATCCAAAAATTACTCGATTTTGTGTGAGTGCGAAAGGGAGGGAGCGAAGTTTTTTTTTATGTTTTTGTCTATTGTGGCTATATTAATGATCCGATCCGATTCAGATTTGGGCCCCTGATAGATATGGTCTTCATCTATGATTCTGCATTTTTCGTTTTTTGTTATATTCAAAAATGTGGACGCAACAGATGTGCGCCCTTTGCAGGGGCGGAAGTGGGCGGGG
Source organism: Drosophila bifasciata (assembly GCA_009664405.1). Classification (NCBI taxonomy): domain Eukaryota; kingdom Metazoa; phylum Arthropoda; class Insecta; order Diptera; family Drosophilidae; genus Drosophila; species Drosophila bifasciata. Next base: position 26,090 of record WIOZ01000010.1, read on the forward strand.
CGAAATTTTGAAACATTTTTCTAGGAGTGAGATATAACATCAATATGGAAAAACACAAAAAAACAAAAAGACAAAAGACACAAAAAAAAGCTGAACGAGGAAGAACGTACGGAGTCGCTGTTGCCGCGACTCTACTTTTATACACGTACTCAGTCAGTACACATGTGATTCATGTGGAATTTTAAAATGTTTTATCAGTTTTTAAATTTTACATTTTTTTGCTACATCAGTCATCTACATCTACTTCATCTACATCACTTCTCACAACAACACACGTACACTGCACGAGGTAGCATTTGTGAGCGTGAGTGTGCGTGTGAGAGAGTCTATAGCAACAATCATCCCCATAAATGACTTATGCTGCAAGGGCGCGGGGCATTCCCGCTGCTGAAAATTCATTTCATCATTGTGGCTACAATAATGGTCCGATCTGAACCAAATTTGGGAATCTGGTAGATATGGTCATTTTCTGCAATACTGCATTTTCGTTTTTCCTATCTTCAAAATTGTGGATTTTCGTCTTTTGGGGGAGGGGAGTGGGCGTGGAAAAATTTTTGAAATAAACTTGCACTGAAGCGATATCACAGGAGTCTAGGCAAAAAATTTGGTTGTTCTAGCTCTTATAGTCTCTGAGATCGAGGCGCTCATTTATACGAAAACCAAAATTACTCGATTTTGTGTGAGTGCGAAAGGGAGGGAGCGAAGTTTTTGCGTATGTTTTTGTCTATTGTGGCTATATTAATGATCCGATCCGATTCAGATTTGGGCCCCTGATAGATATGGTCTTCATCTATGATTCTACATTTTCGTTTTTGTTATATTCAAAATTGTGGACGCCACAGATGTGCGCCCTTTGTGGGGGCGGAAGTGGGTGGGGCGAAATTTTGAAACATTTTTCTAGGAGTGAGATATAACAAATTCCCAAATTTGGTTCAGATCGGATCATTATTGTAGCCACAATGATCAAATGAATTTTCAGCTGCCAGCTTCCCCACCCCCTTGCAGCATAAGTCATTTATGGGGATGATTGTCGCTATAGACTCTCTCACACGCACACTCACGCTCACAAATGCTACCTCGTGCAGTGTACGTGTGTTGTTGTGAGAAGTGATGTAGATGAAGTAGATGTAGATGACTGATGTAGCAAAAAATGTGTAAAATTTAAAACTGATAAAACATTTTTAAAATTCCACATGAATCACATGTGTACTGACTGAGTACGTGTATAAAAGTAGAGTCGCGGCAACAGCGACTCCGTACGTTCTTCCTCGTTCAGCTTTTTTTTGTGTCTTGTTCAAGTCAAGAATGGCTTTTTTCTGATGAAAAGTTGGCAGCTCTGTACACAAGCCAGGGAAACGCCAGGGAAATCCCTGGCAGTTCTTTTTTAATGAAGTTTGCTCCATTGGTGCTGGACACCAAGCTATCGTTTAATATTTTTTATGGTTTGGGTAATTTTTGTATTATGGGAAGAAAATTCGCATAATACAAAAAACTACCCAAGCCCAGACTTAGCTCGGACTAGTTTGTAACTTCTCCACCAGTTTTGATGTCAAAACTTTGTGTGTACATTCGAATGTTATTGTTTTAACTATATACGACACATTTACCCAGTTCAAAATTTATATGTCCATAAATATGTATAAAAGAAAATATAATTTAATCTTGAAATCAATATTGTCACAAGCATACCATTTTTTGGTGTTTTCGTTCTAATTTTAAATAAACTTTTGTAAATACATATGTATGTATGGTCCAATAAATTGACCATGTGAGCAGGGTGGGGGGGGAAGGTCTCTCCCCCTCCACAACCACCATAACCTTATGTATGTATGTACATACATATGCATAGATACAATCGATCAATATCTTCAATGCTTTCTTTTTAAACATATGTTAATACTGAAAAGTGATGTCAGAATGCACATATGTACATATTAATAAATATGTCCCTTGGATATACATGTCTTATACAAATTCACTCGTGTACTTTTTTCGAATTTGTTTGTTCTAATTTAACAATTTGGGAAACATACGTAGATACAAATGCATACCAAAGTTACATACCAAATACATAGATGTATACAAAATTAATAAATATAGACATATGAAGATATTCAAATAGGTAAACTATAGTAAATTGTCTTACCAGCACAAAAATCGTTTAATATTTGTAAAATAACACTTAAATCACGCATTAAAACACATTAATTATATTTTAGCCGAGGAAAGGATAATTAAATCGGGAATTATAAATCGATTTGAACCTGATTGAATGATGTAATAATTTATACCGACGCTGTTCTTATAAATAATACTACCGTTAAATTATGTGTTGATAAAATTTAATCAAACGAAAACCTGCATTTGTGTTAGTTCATCCCGGAATATTTGCTATGTCGAAAACATTGAGCTGGAAAAAAGATCGATGTAACATCGATAGTATCGATGTTGCCTAAAATATTTTCAGTAATCGAGTGACAGAACGCTTGAATTTTGTTATGACCATATGACAGACTTTGCTAACTGACTAGCTACATTTTTATACCCGTACTCGAAGAGTAAAAGGGTATATTGTATATGCGGTAAAAGTGGATGTGTGTAACATAGAGAAGGAATCATTTCCGACCCTATAAAGTGTATATATTCTTGATCAGCATCAATAGCCGAGTCGATAGAGCAATTTCTGTCCGTCCGTATGAACGTATGTCCGTCTGTATGTCTGCCCGTCCGTCTTGTTTGTCGCCCATTGCTCGAAGGCTATTAGAGCCAAACCAATCAAATTTTTTCCCAGACTGATGTGATATCCCACTCCTAGAAAAGTGTTTCAAAATTTTCGCCCCGCCCACTTCCGCCCCCACAAAGGGCGCACATCTGTGTCGTCCAAACTTTTAAAAATAACAGAAAAATAAAAATACAGAATCAAAGAGAAAGACCATATCTATCAGGGGCCAAAATCTGAATCGGATCAGATCATTAATATAGCCACAATAGAGAAAAACATACGAAAAAACTTCGCTCTCTTTTTGCACACTCACACAAAACGAGTCGATTTGGTTTTTTGTATTTTGTGTCGCATGGATCTCAGAGACTATACGAGCTAGAGCAACCAAACTTTCTGTCCACACTCCTGTGATACCAAACCTGAACAAGTGTATTTCAAAATTTCGCCCCGCCCCCAAGAGACGAAAATTCACAATTTGGAAGATAGAAAAGATGCAGTATCGTAGAGAATGACCATATCTACCAGATTCCCGAATTTGGTTTAGATCGGATCATTATTGTATTCACAATGATCAAATGAATTTTCAGCGGCGGGAATACCCAGCGCTCTTCAGCGTTTCCCCGCGCACGATTCCAGCGTAAGTCATTTATGGGGTGGATTGTCGCTACAGATTCTCCCTCTCGCTCACACACTGCTCATACATTCTGCCTCGTGCAGTGTACTTGTGTGGTTGTGAGAAAAGATGTAGATTATGTAGATGTAGATGACAATGTAGCAAAAAATGTAAAAAATTTAAAACTGATAAAACATTTGAAAATTCCATATAAATCACATGTGTACTGACTGAGTACGGGTATCAAAGTAGAGTCGCGTTCACAGCGACTCCATACGTTCTTTCTCGTTTTTGTTGTAGTTATTGTTTTTGACTGAAAAGACTTGGGTCTGAGGTTCGCTCGCTAGTCACACGTCTTTACTCCTCAAAGCATATAGTGATACTGTTGATCTATTAATGATCTATTAAAAATCTATTAATGATCTATTAATAAAAATTATATTTAATCTCCTTACTGAGTTTTTTAACTTCCACGCTATAGTACCCGTATCCAATACCAAGATATAACCTCGTATGCGTTACAATAGGTCTAATGGGGTACTTCATTGCGATAATTTATGTATGCGGTATCCCTTGTCTTAGCTGTTGCCCAGCGAGAGATAGAAGGCCTATATATATTGTTCGTACCAAAGAAATACCAATTTTGCATTTCTATTATAAATCAGTGTATACTTTCTTTTGTATCAGCACACAAATCTTATTGGCGAAAAAAACAGCGATGATTTATTATTTGTTTTATACCTATGTCATCGGTTTTCGCAAAAGTTTTAAGAGACCCATAGTGTTCTTCTTGCTCGTCAAGTTGTTACAACCCATTTGGTAGTGGGGCAAGGCCGGCTAGCCAGTCATCACTTTCCAAGCCCTCAGTTCGCACAATATACCAACTAATCGAACATCTCGGAACACTCGAAACGACAAAACAAAACGAAAAGTTGTGTCGCTGTTAACGCGACACTCATTTTATCTCGGTCAGTACACATGTGTCTTATGTGGAATTTAAAAATATTTTGTAATATATTTACATTTTACATTTTTTCCTGCATCTGTCATCTACATCTACATCACTTCTCAAAACAGCACTGCACGGCTGAAGGGTTGGCGGCTATCTGCTGAAAATTCATTTCATCATTATGGCTACAATAATGATCCGATCTAAACCAGACTCTTAAGGAATCTTGTAGCTATGATCATTCTCTACCATACTGCATTTTTCGTGTTTTCCTATCTTCAAAATTGTGGACTTTCATATAATGGGGGGCGGAAGGGGCGTGGCGAAATTTTGAAATAAACTTGTCTTGGTTTGGTATCACAGGAGTTCAGACAGAAAGTTTGGTGGCTCTAGCTCTTATAGTCTCTGAGATCCAGGCGTTCATTTGTACGAAAAACCAAATCGACTCGTTTTTGTGTGAGTGCGAAAGAGAGCGAATGATGTTTTTTCGAAATGGTTTTCTCAATTGTGGCTAAAATAATGATCCGATCCGATTCAGATTCGGGCCTCTGATAGATATGGTCTTTCTCTATGATTCTCCATTTCGTGCGTCCTTTGTGGGGGCGGAAGTGGGCGGGGCGAAATTTTGAAACTTTTTTCTAGGAGTGAGAGAACACATCAGTCTGGAAGAAAAATTTGAATGCTCCATCTCTTATAGCCTCCGACAAACAAGTCGGACAGACAGACGGACGGACAGACAGGGCTATATCGACTCGGCTATTGATGCTGATTAAGAATATATATACTTTATAGGGTCGGAAATGATTAATTCTCTCTGTTACACACATCCACTTTTACTACAAATACAATATACCCTTTTACTCTTCGAGTACGGGTACAAAAATATCGTGTATCACTAGGTACTTAAGTGAAGAGCAAACTACATATGTAATAAAACTGTTGTTAATAAAATAAATTAATAAATTCCAAAATCTGCTTATTTATTGCCTTTAAGGCGACACAGAGTTCGCCGGGTCAGCTAGTAAATAAATATATATAACAATAGGTTTGGACGGGGAAATTGGCGTTGGTTTTTCTCCACATTCTGCCCTGCTATTTCACTCTGGTGTCACAAATTTGCACCCTTCCGTGTGATCACTACCGATTATTATACCCGTACTCGAACAGTAAAAGGGTATATTGTATTTGTGGTAAATATTGTATTTGTTGAAATTTGTGTGTAACACAGAGAAGGAATCATTTCCGACCCCATAAAGTATATGTATTCTGGATAAGCATCAATAGACGAGTCGATATAGCTCATTGCTCGGAGGCTATAAGAGCTAGAGCAACCAAATTTGTTACCCAGACTGATGTGATATATCACTATAAGCGTATTTCAAAATTTGTTCACGCCCGCTTTCGCCCCCACAAAGGGCGCTCACATGTGGCGTCCACAATTTTGAAGATAAAAGAAAATCAAAAATGCAGAATCATAGAGAATGACTATATCTATTAGAGGTTCAAATCTTAATCGGATCTTATCATTAGTCACAACGGAGAAAATCATTTCGAAAATGTTTGCCAATCATTTTTTCCTTCGAATGCAAATAAAAATTGGATATCATTTGATTTGAGAAAATCAATCAATCGGACACGTTACCGATACGATTAATGTTAACCCGAAGTGTTTAACTGAGCGCTGGCGAGGGAGGAAGATGGTGGAAGGGTATTCCCTATTTGTCCTCATCTCTGCAACTACAACAGAAGTCTTTGTCGTGTGTACCCAGCCTGTTTTGAATGGGTGTCTATTAACCAATGCCCTTTTATTTTATCTCTTATTATGAGCTTGCATAGGTTCGATGGCTGATAACATGGCTGAGTTCGATGTTATCGCATTTAGCGATTTGATCGCAGCTTGGCTGTCACTCTAGATGTTTAAATAAGTTGCCTCAGTGGCAGCTTCCAGAAGGCAGCGCTGAGAGATTGTCGTATGTACAGCTGTTCGTAGTAGATGCCTCCTCTCACCTTATGGACCAGCTTTGAGCCATCTGTCAAAATTTGTATGGCTTCGTCTGGCCCAGGTGCTCCCTCGAGCCAGTTATCTCTGTGTGGGATAATTATTTCGAAGGGGTATCTGTATTCTCCCTCGGGACGCAGTAGTCCGTCTTTGTGGAGACGATATGTACTTTGCCCAGAGCCTCTAAGACGGATTGCTGCCATTTCTGCCTGCTCCTTACCTGCAAAGTCAAGGCTCTGAAGGCATAAGATAACACTTAGAGAATCGTGTGGTGTTGTGCAGAGAGCACGACTGATGCATATGGCGGCAGTTCGTTGTACCTTCCCAGTTGTTTTGCTATGAAGGCATAAAATAGCATTGCAAGATCAGGCCACTACACGGGGACTCCGTAGAGTAGCATTCGTCTAACTACTATAGTATAGCTATGTACATATATCCATTGAACTATGATTGGATTTTAAGCCAATGGCCTTTTTTCAAGTGTAGAAAGTAATCGTAATCTTCTTCAGTCTTTCTGTGATTTCAGGTTTCAGCTAAGCTTCTTGACAATTACCAACCCCTGAGTAGCTAGCATTGTCGCTGAAGGAGAGGCTGCATCCGTTTAGTATTGGGGGGTTAAGAGGCGGAATTTTGTATTTAGTTGTAAACAACAAAAGTTCCGTTTTTGAGGGGTCAACTCCCAAACCATGTGACGCAATGATGTCACCGTCCTGCAAGGGAGCAATTTATCGATGAGCATCGTCACCAAGTGACGATTTACACCCCGGTCAGTCAAGGCTTCGCCCTCGATGTCGAGGAATGCAATTAGAGAGTATTCTTTGATGGTATGGGATTTCTCCACCGCGGAGATTACTTCAAGAAGTGCTGTTCCCTAGACTTACCTTACAGGTAGGTATGTTGTGCGCCTGAAAGCAACTGGGATTGAGTTGGAATTGGGATTGAGTTTGGGGTTTTCCTGCTTTAGGGATAAAGACTATATTATCCTGAAGACAAAATTGTGGTATTTTCCTATACCAAACCTTCCGGAAAATACACTGCAGCCAGTTGATTGCCATTTTCCCGGCTTTTTGTAGTTCAGCTTGAAGGCGATTTAAAGGATTTCTTCAGTGTGTGAAGAAAGTTAAATTTATTTTAGTACATTGAAAAATGTTTAAGCTTATTAGCACTTATATCTCCTATGCTAAAAAACCAATTATCTTACAATTTGATAGTTGATTTTTAAAGCTTTCGGAAATTCTCTGTTCGACTTTGACTTAAACGTTATATAAATTTTTTAAACGGCGACTAGCTAAAACCGATTGCTTGCTCATTACCGGCAAGATAAATGTATGACAGAAGGGGTTAAGTAGGGTTATGCAACCTATTCTTTGAGAAATTAGCATGAAATTAATGTCGGGAAAGTCGGCCGATCTAAGCAGCAGCCGGAGTGGCAGGTGCTTAGCGCACTGTAGCAGGGAGAGCGCAGCAGGGCAACCGCTACTTATCTATGTTCTAATAATATTATCAATCAAGAAGTTACAGTACTTAGTTGTGATGATTAGCTACGGGCCGGAACAGCTCTCATAAAATTCTTTTGGCACCCTTTTTCAACTACACTTAGCGTCGCTGCACTCGAAATTTTGAAATAATTAATAAATTAATTAATAAATTAATAAAATAAATAATAAATTAATAAATTCAGCACCAGCATCTTTATTGGTTTACAACGTAGCTCCCCTTCCTGTTCCTTCTTTCTGGACATTTATGTTATGCTGGTGGTTCAACTGTGACGATTGAGAGGAAGTTTGTGAATTTAAACATTTGTTTAAATTTATTTAAATTTTATCATATGTACATATAATCTATACTATAAATATAATATGAAGAAAAATTCTTTGTGCATGCATGGATCTCCGCAACTCGTGCCCCAAATTACATGCGGTTTATTTTAAATGACAGCCAAAGAATGTGGCATGGTTTGCACAAAAATTATTTACTTTTTCCATAAATAGGTTCCTCAAGAATGAAGGAAGTATGTACATACATATGTATATAAAACTGCTGCTGATGAAATTAATGAGTGTTTGTAAACATTTGTGGCACTCTGTGAAAACAGTATTGTATACTATATTGTACTGTATTGTATTGTAAGCAGTATTATATTGACTACAAATGTACGTGTTTAAATGCAAAAGGATGAAATCAGCAGTTTTTTTTTCGAGAATACTGTTAGACTTCGTCTCAAATTTCGTCTAAAAATGTGTGTTTGAACGCCTATTTCATTTCACTTTGTATCATTATGTAACAGAACATTTTATGATAGATTTTGTTTTTTACAACATTACAAATCACAATGAAAATAATCGTTTACGCACAGCAAGGTCCCGTTCAAATCAAAGGAAGAATGCAACAACTGAAAATGAATATACATAATCTACAAGGTGTTGCGTTCGCATACAATAGTGCCACCGATTACGCTTCTCATAGGCAAATAATAATTGGTCCAATGAACGACCGTTGTCGCCATTGTCAGGCATTTAAATTTAAAGGTGAAGTAGATGGGATGTGCTCTGCGAGTGGTAAAGTGAAATTGCCTGAATTGGGAGCCCACCACAACCATTGAGCACATCTGAGTCACCTGAGTCTAATCATTTTTCGAACAATATACGAAAGTATAATTCGAGTTTTCAAATGACATCTTTTAGCGCCACAAATATCATAAATATCATATCATATCATAACTTCATGCCAACATTCAAGGTAATTAAATAGTTTTGTTTATGCGAATAGGACGTTCTATCGTATATGTTATTCAGATTCAAAGTCAACTATACCATCGAGCTGGCTCTTTGTTACCTTTCGACAACGCAGACCACCAATTTTTGCAATTAAATTTGATCGGGAACGCAGAAGACAAAGTTGATCGTCGATGTGCCATTATTACCAACACGCGGAGAAAAATTATTTTCGATTTGCAAGATATGTTCCATGAGCATAACGAATTGCTTTCGGACGATCATAAAATTGTTATTCGAGCTGATAAAACACCGGTTGGACAACATGCAAGGCGTTTCAATGCACAAACAGTTGACAGTTGAAGTGGTAATAGTCATAGTTGGTGACCTATATAATAATCGTGACATTGTGCTTCATCGTAGAAATGAGTAACTTGACCGTGTATCCGAGACTCATCGCTGTTATGATGCATTACAATAGCAGATCTTGTTTTGGAGCGGCCAAGATGGCTATCATTTCAACCTTAAAATTGTAAATCCAGTAACCGGTAAATTGATGAATAATTTATGATCGATTTCTATTTAAATTGAAATTTAATTTAATTCAATTGTAGCTCGAGAAGGAACAAAGAAAGTTAGTGCTATGAATTATTACGCATACAGGCTGCAGATACGGCACAATCAAGACAACCACATATTGAAGTGTACAGCACTTTTCCACCAGTATATTGTTGACATGTATGCAAAAATTGAATCGGAACGGTTGATTTTTCATCGATTCAACCAGGCCAAATTACGTTCCGAAGAGTGTGTTCATTTGCGTGATTCTATTAACAACGATGGTTATGCATAAAACGTTGGAACTATGATAATATTACCGTCATCGTATGTTGGAAGTCCACGTCATATTTTTGAGTACGCGCAAGATGCGATGTCATACGTTCGCCGTTACGATCGACCAGACCTCTTCATCACCTTCACCTGTAATCCCCAATGGGAAGAAATCTCGGAATTATTGTTTGTTGGTCAAACATCGAAAGATCGCCATGATATTTTAGCACGTGTTTTTGACAAAAATTGAAATCACTCATTTAATTGTCAAACATGGTGCATTTGGGTCTGTTCAATGTTGGATGTATTCCATTGAATGGCAGAAACGGGCTTTGCCTCATGCGCATATTTTGATTTGGCTGATTGAAAAACTGCCCACTCAAGTTGACGATGTGACCTCGGCCGAAATTCAAGATCGGACAGTGGATCCTGAATTGTTTGAAGTGGTCACCAAATATTATTCACGGTCCATGTGGTGCGTTGAATTTGAATTCACCATGTATGGTTGAAGGGAAATGCTCCAAACGTTTTCCAAAAAATTTGGTCTCCAATACAGTGACGGGCAACGATGGATATGCCGAATATCGGGATCGTCGATCAACTGAAGATAATGGCCATTCGGTAAGTTTGAGAGTTCAAAATCAAGATTTGGAAATTGATAATCGTTGGGTTGTGCCATATTCCTCCGTTATTATCAAAGATTTATAAAGCGCACATAAACGTAGAGGTCTGCAATTCAGTTCAATCTATTAAATAAATTTGCAAGTACATCCACAAAGGAAGTGATATGGCTGTTTTTAGAGCAGTTGCTAACCGATGAAATCACTTAATTTCAAATGGGCAGATACATCAGTTCAAATTAACATTATCATTTCCGATCCATGATAGGCATCCAACTGTAGTTCATTTAGCTGTTCATCTTGAAAACGATCAACGCGTTTGTTTCTTCAGTTTAGAATTGATTGCCATCTCCAAAGAAACTTATTTCGCCGGAGCACACATTATGTGAAAATTACTTTCGGAAGACGACTCAGGTATTACCATCAGGTCGGTTCGAAGTAAGGCTGCCGTTTAAATCAGATCCAAATTGTTTGGGAAACTCCTTTTGAGGTTGCGAAACGGCGGTTTTGTCGCTTGAAAGAAGATTGTCTCGTGACCCTGAGTTAAAGAGAATGTACTTGGAATTCATGGAAGAGTACCTCTCCCAGGTCATATGTCGCTCACGGAAAATACTGTTCCTCCTACTCCACACTACGTAATTCCACATCAGTGTGTCCTTCGGCCCCAAAGTACGTCTACCAAGCTTCGCGTCGTGTTCGATGCGTCGTCAAAGACGTCCTCTCAGGTGGCCTTGAATGAGATTCTGATGGTCGGACCGACCATTCAAGAGGAATTATACTCAACGCTGCTCCGCTTCCGTCTGCACAGGTTCGCCCTGACTGCCGACGTAAAAAAGATGTACCGCCAAGTAATGGTGAATGAAGCGGATAGGCAGTTTCAGATGATAGTGTGGAAAAGAGACCCATCTGAATTTTGAGATTGTATAAGCTTAACACCGTGACTTATGGGACTGGACCAGCCCCTTTCTTGGCTATCCGGTGTTTAAAAAGGTTGAGTGAGTCTGCAAAACTGTCATTCCCCAAAGCTGCTGACGTTATTGGGTCCGACTTTACGTTGATGACATGTTGACTGGTGGTGCATGCGTAGAGGAGCTAAGGGCAATTAAGTCCGATGAGTCTCAGGTTCTTCAGACCGCAGGGTTTGAGTTAGCGAAGTGGTTTTCGAACTCACCTGAGATTATCGCATCTGAGAGCACAGTCAAGCCCATAACGATCTCGGATTCAGAATCGACCAAGGCGTTAGGAATTTCATGGTTGCCTAATGAAGACGCCTTTCAGTTCAGAATTGACAATGAAGTCATGGGTCTCCGAGCGACAAAACGGACCATACTGTCGGTGACATCGAAGTTGTTCGACCCCTTGGATTGTTAAGTCCTATTGTCATAAAGGGCAAGATCCTATTGCAGGAACTTTGGCTTAACAAACTAGATTGGGATGAGTCGATGTTTCTTCAGTTTAGGAATTTGTATTGTATGAAGTCTAGTGTAAGTAGGTTAGGGCAAGGCGGGAGCGCAATAAAAGCTCTCTCTCGCTCTCGGCGAATTCGCCCCGCTTTGCCACCGTAGGTAAGCTAGGCTTAAGAGTTTTGTTTGAATTTTTAGAATATAATCGTTTGTTGAATTTCGATCGAGCACGTCCCATTCTTTTCGGCCAAATAAATTTTTACCCACCCTAGTTTTCGCATTCGTATTTAGAAAAACACTTCTAAAATTTCATGGCGCCCCCGGGTGGACAGTAAAAAATTAATAAAAAGGCAACATAAAAGACAGTGACAGTGACACAAGTGCAGTGAAGTGCATCAAAAAAGAAAAAGAGTTCAAAATTCCAACTCTAATATCTGGTGTGTTGCCCGCGTCCTCAGTGGTTTTATTTGTTTAAAAAGCCTGGCTATAATACCCGTGTCGGCCGCGTAGTCCAACCCATCGTTGCTGCTACAGATTAACATCACGCTGTACCAAATGGCAATAGGAGATCACAAGGAGAGGAAAGTGGAATCTGGACTCCAAGAGCGAGCAGAACCTGAGGTATTTGTGCGAAAAATTGAAAGTTAGAGTCGAAGACATTCGTAAATACTTATAAATTGTCTTGTGCTGAAAAATTGCACCTCACTTTCAATTCTTGGCACATACGTATGATATAGTAGAGTTGATTGCATGCATTTAAGTAGTGCACATACATATATATAACCCCATATCGCACATAAAAACCATACTAAACTCTATCGAACCGCTATTTGGACGCACAATTAAATATTTGTATAACGTTATCTGCAATCACTGTCGCCCCCCTTTTTCCCTTCTCGTTTAAAATTCGGTAAAAAGTTGGTCCGTTGATCCAAGCCGCGGGTATAACATATAATTCTCAAAATACATACGTACATACAAGCAGATTTTCGTCTCTCGCTTTCGCTTTTTCACCGTTGCTTGCTGTGTACTTGGTGAGAGAACTTTCGTTGGCGCGCTTGATGAAAACGGAGAGCCAAGTGACGCGCTACCCTGGTTCTTGAGAGTATATTGGTTTCGACTCTCACTTGAAACCAACTTTACACGTCGTGCCTCGACATTCAATTGTTTTCGTTCTCGTTTTTTTTTTAGTTCTTGTTCGGACTATTATTGCTCATTATACAGTATATTGATATTATATTGTTATTTATCTACCAAAAAACCATTGGTTGTCGGTACGTACATACATACGTTCGTTGACCCAAGCCGCGGTGTGTAACACTTACATACTTCTTCACATACACACATACATACATAACAGCAGCTTTACCGGTGCATTATTTTCGTTTCTCGTTTTCGCCACACCGGTGCTTGCTGTGTAGTTGTTGGAAGAATTGCCGCGCTTGAGCAAAACGGAACGACAAGTGACGCGCTACCCTGTTTTCTGAGGGTATACTGTTTTTGTTGTCACTTTGCCAGTGAAGCGCTACCCTACATTGTATAAATTTTTCGGCTCACTTGGAAAGTGGCGCGCTACCCGCAGTGTGAGGGTATATCGATTTTAGGCTCTCTTTTGCCTCGTTCTTTGGACATTTTCTATTGATCCATCTAAAAAAATAGTGGTTGTCGTCGCGTAGATTATAATCTCCAAAAAAAAAAAAAATGGCACAAGAAAATAAGGCTGTTCTCAATGAACTAAAAAGAATAAGCTCAAAATCCGAGTCAAAAGCATTCGCCGCTTAGAAGATCGCTTAGAGGGTGGGATGATCCCATTGCAGTTGGTAGAGCTGCAATGTAGACTCGATGTTTTAAATTCGGCTATCAATGAGGCCAACCTATTGCAGGAGCAAATAGAAGATATTGATAGCAAAGATGAATTTGGAGCCGAGCTAGAAAAAATGGGCATTGTAACCAAGGCAAAGATAATTTCGCTTATCGATGCCTTGAAAGTATCAAGCAACCCATCGCCCTCGGTATCTGCTGCAACGGACCCAACTCGTGCTCGACTTCCGAAATTGGCCTTAGCGAAATTTAGTGGTAAATATTCGGAGTTTAAAAATTTTATTAGCCTTTTGAGACTCTCGTTCATAATGATGATAGTATACCGGTGATCAAAAATTTAATCATTTGATTTCGTGCCTCTCTAATGAAGCATTAGGAACAATAAAGGCGTTCCAAGTCACCGAGGCCAATTATGCTGTCTGCTATGGCCAGCCTAAAGCGCGTATACGACAATGAGTGTTTAATATTTTCAAACCAAATCTCTGAACTGTTCAATCTGCCAAAAATCTCGCAACAGTCCGCATCGTCCCTAGGAGCCTAATCGATACCGTGTCATCGATCTATGGTTCGTTATTTCTCGATAGGAGACGATACGAAGATTTGGGAATGCAATGCTCATTCATATCGTTTTGAACAGAGTCGACCCAGTGACTAGACAGAAGTGGGAAGAACAGTTTGACTTTTGAAAGATTACCACTGTGGTCCGATTGTCCAGCAATTGTCTGCGGAAGAGTCGACAAAGCCAAAAGCAAGATAAAGTCATGCCAAGCAAATCGCACAATCGCAGTTCATTCGCTTGTTCTGCCACTTCCCCCAACATTAAAGCTCAGCGGACATGCAGCTATTGCAATTCGGGAGACCATGTAGTGGCCAACTGCGTGCCATTCTTCACGTCTCGGTTATACAAAGGTTTGAGTTTACAAAGTCTGCATCCTTATGTATAAATTGTCTGCAAAAGGGTCACACTGTTGTAAGATGCAAGGTCGCTGGCTACGTCGATCGTAAGTGTTCGAACAAAATCCGGTGATCACATTTTGGCCAGAGCTTTTTTTGATTCTGGATCTCAGACAAATTTCATCACGGAAGACCTCGCCCACCGCTTACAGATCCGTAGAGAGGAGTCATGCATTAACTTGCTTGGTATTGGTGAATCCAATTCTCAAGTTAAGAATAAAATACACACAGTGGTGAAGTCGCGCATAAATGGTAGCGAGTTCTCCTTTTGATTTCTGGATCCTGAAATCATTTTTCAGGTTATCACCCTGACCAGTCAGTTAATGTAACTGATTGGAAAATCCCAGAGAACCTACCACTGGCAGACCCTATTTTTTACAAGCCACAAAGAATAGACATGCTGATTGGAGCTGAATCATTCTTTGAGTTATTAGCCGTTGGTCAAATCAAGCAAGGTCCGACTATCCAACTCTTCAGAAGACCCTTCTTGGCTGGGTTGTTTTGGGAAAATATGTTTCAAAAGTCCTGCCCTCCAAACTGCAAGCAGTTTGAGTTGCAGTGAAGAGTTGTTGGTTTTCATTGATTGCCATCTCCAAAGAAACTTATTTCGCCGGAGCACACATTATGTGAAAATTACTTTCGGAAGACGACTCAGGTATTACCATCAGGTCGGTTCGAAGTAAGGCTGCCGTTTAAATCAGATCCAAATTGTTTGGGAAACTCCTTTGAGGTTTGCGAAACGGCGGTTTTGTCGCTTGAAAGAAGATTGTCTCGTGACCCTGAGTTAAAGAGAATGTACTTGGAATTCATGGAAGAGTACCTCTCCTTAGGTCATATGTCGCTCACGGAAAATACTGTTCCTCCTACTCCACACTACGTAATTCCACATCAGTGTGTCCTTCGGCCTCAAAGTACGTCTACCAAGCTTCGCGTCGTGTTCGATGCGTCGTCAAAGACGTCCTCTCAGGTGGCCTTGAATGAATTCTGATGGTCGGACCGACCATTCAAGAGGAATTATGCTCAACGCTGCTCCGCTTCCGTCTGCACAGGTTCGCCCTGACTGCCGACGTAAAAAAGATGTACCGCCAAGTAATGGTGAATGAAGCGGATAGGCAGTTTCAGATGATAGTGTGAAAAAAGAGACCCATCTGAATCCTTTTGAGATTGTATGGCTTAACACCGTGACTTATGGGACTGGACCAGCCCCTTTCTTTGGCTATCCGGTGTTTAAAAGGTTGAGTGAGTCTGCAAAACTGTCATTCCCTAAAGCTGCTGACGTTATTGGGTCCGACTTTTACGTTGATGACATGTTGACTGGTGGTGCATGCGTAGAGGAGCTTAAGGGCAATTAAGTCCGATGAGTCTCAGGTTCTTCAGACCGCAGGGTTTGAGTTAGCGAAGTGGTTTTCGAACTCACCTGAGATTATCGCATCTGAGAGCACAGTCAAGCCCATAACGATCTCGGATTCAGAATCGACCAAGGCGTTAGGAATTTCATGGTTGCCTAATGAAGACGCCTTTCAGTTCAGAATTGACAATGAAGTCATGGGTCTCCGAGCGACAAAACGGACCATACTGTCGGTGACATCGAAGTTGTTCGACCCCCTTGGATTGTTAAGTCCTATTGTCATAAAGGGCAAGATCCTATTGCAGGAACTTTGGCTTAACAAACTAGATTGGGATGAGTCGATGTTTCTTCAGTTTAGGAATTTGTATTGTATGAAGTCTAGTGTAAGTAGGTTAGGGCAAGGCGGGAGCGCAATAAAAGCTCTCTCTCGCTCTCGGCGAATTCGCCCCGCTTTGCCACCGTAGGTAAGCTAGGCTTAAGAGTTTTGTTTGAATTTTTAGAATATAATCGTTTGTTGAATTTCGATCGAGCACGTCCCATTCTTTTCGGCCAAATAAATTTTACCCACCAAAGTTTTCGCATTCGTATTTAGAAAAACACTTCTAAAATTTCATGGCGCCCCCGGGTGGACAGTAAAATTAATAAAAAGGCAACATAAAAAGACAGTGACAGTGACACAAGTGCAGTGAAGTGCATCAAAAAGAAAAAAAGAGTTCAAAATTCCAACTCTAATATCTGGTGTGTTGCCCGCGTCCTCAGTGGTTTTATTTGTTTAAAAAGCCTGGCTATAATACCCGTGTCGGCCGCGTAGTCCAACCCATCGTTGCTGCTACAGATTAACATCACGCTGTACCAAATGGCAATAGGAGATCACAAGGAGAGGAAAGTGGAATCTGGACTCCAAGAGCGAGCAGAACCTGAGGTATTTGTGCGAAAAATTGAAAGTTAGAGTCGAAGACATTCGTAAATACTTATAAATTGTCTTGTGCTGAAAAATTGCACCTCACTTTGAATTCTTGGCACATACGTATGATATAGTAGAGTTGATTGCATGCATTTAAGTAGTGCACATACATATATATAACCCCATATCGCACATAAAAAACCATACTAAACTCTATCGAACCGCTATTTGGACGCACAATTAAATATTTGTATAACGTTATCTGCAATCACTGTCGCCCCCCCTTTTCCCTTCTCGTTTAAAAAATTCGGTAAAAAAAGTTGGTCCGTTGATCCAAGCCGCGGGTATAACATATAATTCTCAAAATACATACGTACATACAAGCAGATTTTCGTCTCTCGCTTTCGCTTTTCACCGTTGCTTGCTGTGTACTTGGTGAGAGAACTTTCGTTGGCGCGCTTGATGAAAACGGAGAGCCAAACGCGCTACCCTGGTTCTTGAGAGTATATTGGTTTCGACTCTCACTTGAAACCAACTTTACACGTCGTGCCTCGACATTCAATTGTTTTCGTTCTCGTTTTTTTTAGTTCTTGTTCGGACTATTATTGCTCATTATACAGTATATTGATATTATATTGTTATTTATCTACCAAAAACCATTGGTTGTCGGTACGTACATACATACGTTCGTTGACCCAAGCCGCGGTGTGTAACACTTACATACTTCTTCACATACACACATACATACATAACAGCAGTTTACCGGTGCATTATTTTCGTTTCTCGTTTTCGCCACACCGGTGCTTGCTGTGTAGTTGTTGGAAGAATTGCCGCGCTTGAGCAAAACGGAACGACAAGTGACGCGCTACCCTGTTTTCTGAGGGTATACTGTTTTTTTGTCACTTTGCCAGTGAAGCGCTACCCTACATTGTATATTGTTTTCGGCTCTCACTTGGAAAGTGGCGCGCTACCCTGCAGTGTGAGGGGTATATCGATTTTAGGCTCTCTTTGCCTCGTTCTTTTGGACATTTTCTATTGATCCATCTAAAAAATAGTGGTTGTCGTCGCGTAGATTATAAAAAAAAAAAAAAATGGCACAAGAAAATAAGGCTGTTCTCAATGAACTAAAGAATAAGCTCAAAATCCGAGGAAAAAGCATTCGCCGCTTAGAAGATCGCTTAGAGGGTGGGATGATCCCATTGCAGTTGGTAGAGCTGCAATGTAGACTCGATGTTTTAAATTCGGCTATCAATGAGGCCAACCTATTGCAGGAGCAAATAGAAGATATTGATAGCAAAGATGAATTTGGAGCCGAGCTAGAAAAAATGGGCATTGTAACCAAGGCAAAGATAATTTCGCTTATCGATGCCTTGAAAGTATCAAGCAACCCATCGCCCTCGGTATCTGCTGCAACGGCCCCAACTCGTGCTCGACTTCCGAAATTGGCCTTACCGAAATTTAGTGGTAAATATTCGGAGTTTAAAAATTTTATTAGCCTTTTTGAGACTCTCGTTCATAATGATGATAGTATACCGGTGATCAAAAAATTTAATCATTTGATTTCGTGCCTCTCTAATGAAGCATTAGGAACAATAAAGGCGTTCCAAGTCACCGAGGCCAATTATGCAAAGGCTATGGCCAGCCTAAAAGCGCGTATACGACAATGAGTGTTTAATATTTTCAAACCAAATCTCTGAACTGTTCAATCTGCCAAAAATCTCGCAACAGTCCGCATCGTCCCTAAGGAGCCTAATCGATACCGTGTCATCGATCTATGGTTCGTTACTCTCGATAGGAGACGATACGAAGATTTGGGAATGCAATGCTCATTCATATCGTTTTGAACAGAGTCGACCCAGTGACTAGACAGAAGTGGGAAGAACAGTTTGACTTTGAAAGATTACCACTGTGGTCCGATTGTCCAGCAATTGTCTGCGGAAGAGTCGACAAAGCCAAAGCAAGATAAAGTCATGCCAAGCAAGTCGCACAATCGCAGTTCATTCGCTTGTTCTGCCACTTCCCCAACATTAAAGCTCAGCGGACATGCAGCTATTGCAATTCGGGGAGACCATGTAGTGGCCAACTGCGTGCCATTTCACGTCTCTCTCGGTTATACAAAGGTTTGAGTTTACAAAGTCTGCATCCTTATGTATAAATTGTCTACAAAAGGGTCACACTGTTGTAAGATGCAAGGTCGCTGGCTACGTCGATCGTAAGTGTTCGAACAAAATCCGGTGATCACATTTTGGCCAGAGCTTTCCTTGATTCTGGATCTCAGACAAATTTCATCACGGAAGACCTCGCCCACCGCTTACAGATCCGTAGAGAGGAGTCATGCATTAACTTGCTTGGTATTGGTGAATCCAATTCTCAAGTTAAGAATAAAAATACACACAGTGGTGAAGTCGCGCATAAATGGTAGCGAGTTCTCCTTTGATTTCTGGATCCTGAAATCAATTTCAGGTTATCACCCTGACCAGTCAGTTAATGTAACTGATTGGAAAATCCCAGAGAACCTACCACTGGCAGACCCCTATTTTTACAAGCCACAAAGAATAGACATGCTGATTGGAGCTGAATCATTCTTTTGAGTTATTAGCCGTTGGTCAAATCAAGCAAGGTCCGGACTATCCAACTCTTCAGAAGACCCTTCTTGGCTGGGTTGTTTTGGGAAAATATGTTTCCAAAAGTCCTGCCCTCCAAACTGCAAGCAGTTTGAGTTGCAGTGAAGAGTTGTTGGTTTCCATTGATTGCCATCTCCAAAGAAACTTATTTCGCCGGAGCACACATTATGTGAAAATTACTTTCGGAAGACGACTCAGGTATTACCATCAGGTCGGTTCGAAGTAAGGCTGCCGTTTAAATCAGATCCAAATTGTTTGGGAAACTCCTTTGAGGTTGCGAAACGGCGGTTTTTGTCGCTTGAAAGAAGATTGTCTCGTGACCCTGAGTTAAAGAGAATGTACTTGGAATTCATGGAAGAGTACCTCTCCTTAGGTCATATGTCGCTCACGGAAAATACTGTTCCTCCTACTCCCACACTACGTAATTCCACATCAGTGTGTCCTTCGGCCTCAAAGTACGTCTACCAAGCTTCGCGTCGTGTTCGATGCGTCGTCAAAGACGTCCTCTCAGGTGGCCTTGAATGAGATTCTGATGGTCGGACCGACCATTCAAGAGGAATTATGCTCAACGCTGCTCCGCTTCCGTCTGCACAGGTTCGCCCTGACTGCCGACGTAAAAAGATGTACCGCCAAGTAATGGTGAAAAGAAGCGGATAGGCAGTTTCAGATGATAGTGTGGAGAAGAGACCCATCTGAATCCTTGAGATTGTATAAGCTTAACACCGTGACTTATGGGACTGGACCAGCCCCTTTCTTGGCTATCCGGTGTTTAAAAAGGTTGAGTGAGTCTGCAAAACTGTCATTCCCTAAAGCTGCTGATGTTATTGGGTCCGACTTTTACGTTGATGACATGTTGACTGGTGCTGCATGCGTAGAGGAGCTAAGGGCAATTAAGTCCGATGAGTCTCAGGTTCTTCAGACCGCAGGGTTTGAGTTAGCGAAGTGGTTTTCGAACTCACCTGAGATTACCGCATCTGAGAGCACAGTCAAGCCCATAACGATCTCGGATTCAGAATCGACCAAGGCGTTAGGAATTTCATGGTTGCCTAATGACGACGCCTTTCAGTTCAGAATTGACAATGAAAGTCATGGCAAAACGGAACATACTGTCGGTGACATCGAAGTTGTTCGACCCCCTATTGTCATAAAGGGCAAGATCCTATTGCAGGAACTTTGGCTTAACAAACTAGATTGGGATGAGTCGATGTTTCTTCAGTTTAGGAATTTGTATTGTATGAATCTAGTGTAAAGTAGGTTAGGGGCAAGGCGGGAGCGCAATAAAAGCTCTCTCTCGCTCTCGGCGAATTCGCACCGCTTTTGCCACCGTAGGTAAGCTAGGCTTAAGAGTTTTGTTTGAATTTTTAGAATATAATCGTTTGTTGAATTTCGATCGAGCACGTCCCATTCTTTTTCGGCCAAATAAATGTTTACCCACCAAAGTTTTCGCATTCGTATTTAGAAAACACTTCTAAAATTTCATGGCGCCCGGGTGGACAGTAAAAATTAATAAAAGGCAACATAAAAGACAGTGACAGTGACACAAGTGCAGTGAAGTGCATCAAAAAGAAAAAAAGAGTTCAAAATTCCAACTCTAATATCTGGTGTGTTGCCCGCGTCCTCAGTGGTTTTATTTGTTTAAAAAGCCTGGCTATAATACCCGTGTCGGCCGCGTAGTCAACCCATCGTTGCTGCTACAGATTAACATCACGCTGCACCAAATGGCAATAGGAGATCACAAGGAGAGGAAAGTGGAATCTGGACTCCAAGAGCGAGCAGAACCTTCAGGGTATTTGTGCGAAAAATTGAAAGTTAGAGTCGAAGACATTCGTAAATACTCATAAATTGTCTTGTGCTGAAAAATTGCACCTCACTTTCAATTCTGGCACATACGTATGATATAGTAGAGTTGATTGCATGCATTTAAGTAGTGCACATACATATATATAACCCCATATCGCACCAAAAAACCATACTAAACTCTATCGAACCGCTATTTGGACGCACAATTAAATATTTGTATAACGTTATCTGCAATCACAGTCGCCCCCCTTTTCCCTTCCCATTTAAAATTCGGTAAAAAGTTGGTCTGTTAATCCAAGCCGCGGGTATAACATATAATTCTCAAAATACATACGTACATACAAAGCAGATTTTCGTCTCTCGCTTTCGCTTTTCACCGTTGCTTGCTGTGTACTTGGTGAGAGAACTTTCGTTGGCGCGCGCTTGATGAAAACGGAGAGCCGTGACGCGCTACCCTGGTTCTTGAGAGTATATTGGTTTCGACTCTCACTTGAAACCAACTTTTACACGTCGTGCCTCGACATTCAATTGTTTTTCGTTCTCGTTTTTTTAGTTCTTGTTCGGACTATTATTGCTCATTATACAGTATATTGATATTATATTGTTATTTATCTACCAAAAACCATTGGTTGTCGGTACGTACATACATACGTTCGTTGACCCAAGCCGCGGTGTGTGTAACACTTACATACTTCTTCACATACACACATACATACATAACAGCAGCTTTACCGGTGCATTATTTTCGTTTCTCGTTTTCGCCACACCGGTGCTTGCTGTGTAGTTGTTGGAAGAATTGCCGCGCTTGAGCAAAACGGAACGACAAGTGACGCGCTACCCTGTTTTCTGAGGGTATACTGTTTTTGTTGTCACTTTGCCAGTGAAGCGCTACCCTACATTGTATATTGTTTTCGGCTCTCACTTGGAAAGTGGCGCGCTACCCTGCAGTGTGAGGGTATATCGATTTTAGGCTCTCTTTGCCTCGTTCTTTGGACATTTTCTATTGATCCATCTACAAAAAAATAGTGGTTGTCGTCGCGTAGATTTAACAAAAAAAAAAAAAAAATGGCACAAGAAAATAAGGCTGTTCTCAATGAACTAAAGAATAAGCTCAAAATCCGAGTCAAAAGCATTCGCCGCTTAGAAGATCGCTTAGAGGGTGGGATGATCCCATTGCAGTTGGTAGAGCTGCAATGTAGACTCGATGTTTTAAATTCGGCTATCAATGAGGCCAACCTATTGCAGGAGCAAATAGAAGATATTGATAGCAAAAGATGAATTTGGAGCCGAGCTAGAAAAATGGGCATTGTAACCAAGGCAAAAGATAATTTCGCTTATCGATGCCTTGAAAGTATCAAGCAAACCCATCGCCCTCGGTATCTGCTGCAACGGCCCCAACTCGTGCTCGACTTCCGAAATTGGCCTTAGCGAAATTTAGTGGTAAATATTCGGAGTTTAAAAATTTTATTAGCCTTTTGAGACTCTCGTTCATAATGATGATAGTATACCGGTGATCAAAAAATTTAATCATTTGATTTCGTGCCTCTCTAATGAAGCATTAGGAACAATAAAGGCGTTCAAGTCACCGAGGCCAATTATGCAAAGGCTATGGCCAGCCTAAAGCGCGTATACGACAATGAGTGTTTAATATTTTCAAACCAAATCTCTGAACTGTTCAATCTGCCAAAAATCTCGCAACAGTCCGCATCGTCCTAAAGGAGCCTAATCGATACCGTGTCATCGATCTATGGTTCGTTACATTCTCGATAGGAGACGATACGAAGATTTCGAATGCAATGCTCATTCATATCGTTTTGAACAGAGTCGACCCAGTGACTAGACAGAAGTGGGAAGAACAGTTTGACTTTGAAAGATTACCACTGTGGTCCGATTGTGAAAAAGTTTTAAATCGTCGATACCAGCATTTGTCTGCGGAAGAGTCGACAAAGCCAAAAGCAAGATAAAGTCATGCCAAACAAGTCGCACAACCGAAGTTCATTCGCTTGTTCTGCCACTTCCCCAACATTAAAGCTCAGCGGACATGCAGCTATTGCAATTCGGGGAGACCATGTAGTGGCCAACTGCGTGCCATTCTCACGTCTATCGGTTATGCAAAGGTTTGACTTTACAAAGTCTGCATCCTTACGTATAAATTGTCTGCAAAAAGGGTCACACTGTTGTAAGATGCAAGGTAAAAATGTCGTTGTGCGGCCGCTCACATCACACATTGTTGCATCGGTTAACAGCGACTGAAATAGTCTCGCGTTGCCACCACCCCCAGAGTTCGTCTCCTCCTTAAATCGAAACCCTTCCACCTCACATGCTCTGCATGCGACGTCTTTTGGACAAGGTGATTCTGGCTACGTCGATCGTAAGTGTTCGAACAAAATCCGGTGATCACATTTTGGCCAGAGCCTCCTTGATTCTGGATCTCAGACAAATTTCATCACGGAAGACCTCGCCCACCGCTTACAGATCCGTAGAGAGGAGTCATGTATTAACTTGCTTGGTATTGGTGAATCCAATTCTCAAGTTAAGAATAAAATACACACAGTGGTGAAGTCGCGCATAAATGGTAGCGAGTTCTTTTGATTTCTGATCCTGAAATCAATTTCAGGTTATCACCCCCGACCAGTCAGTTAATGTAACTGATTGGAAAATCCCATGAGAACCTACCACTGGCAGACCCCTATTTTTACAAGCCACAAAGAATAGACATGCTGATTGAGCTGAATCATTCTTTTGAGTTATTAGCTGTTGGTCAAATCAAGCAAGGTCCGGACTATCCAACTCTTCAGAAGATCCTTCTTGGCTGGGTTGTTTCGGGAAAATATGTTTCCAAATATTCTGCCCTCCAAACAGCAAGCAGTTTGAGTTGTTGGTTCCATTGATAGGACCTTGCAAAAGTTCTGGTCACTGGAAGAAATGCCATCTCCAAACAAAACTTATTTCGCCGGAGCACACATTATGTGAAAATTACTTTCGGAAGACGACTCAGGTATTACCATCCGGTCGGTTCGAAGTAAGGCTGCCGTTTAAATCAGATCCAAATTGTTTTGGGCAACTCCTTTGAGGCCCCGAAACGGCGGTTTTTGTCGCTTGAAAGAAGATTGTCTCGTGACCATGAGTTGAAGAGAATGTACTTGGAATTCATGGAAGAGTACCTCTCCTTAGGTCATATGTCGCTCACGGAAAATACTGTTCCTCCTACTCCACACTAGACAAAGTCCACATCGTGTGTTTTCGGCCCCAAAGTACGTCTACCAAGCTTCGCGTCGTGTTCGATGCGTCGTCAAAGACGTCCTATCAGGTGGCCTTGAATGAGATTCTGATGGTCGGACCGACCATTCAAGAGGAATTACCTCAACGTATTGCTCCGCTTCCGTCTGCACAGGTTCGCCCCTGACTGCCGACGAAAAAAGATGTATCGCCAAGTAATGCTGAATGAAGCGGATAGGCAGTTTCAGATGATAGTGTGGAGAAGAGACCCATCTGAATCCTTGAGATTGTATAGCTTAACACCGTGACTTATGGGATTTGAACCAGCCCCTTTCTTGGCTATCCGGTGTTTAAAAGGTTGAGTGAGACTGCAAAACCTAAAGCTGCTGACGTTATTGGGTCCGACTTTTACGTTGATGACATGTTGACTGGTGCTGCATGCGTAGAGGAGCTAAGGGCAATTAAGTCCGATGTGTCTCAGGTTCTTCAGACCGCAGGGTTTGAGTTAGCGAAGTGGTTTTCGAACTCACCTGAGATTACCGCATCTAAGAGGCAGTCAAGCCCATAACGATCTCGGATTCAGAATCGACCAAGGCGTTAGGAATTTCATGGTTGCCTAATGAAGACGCCTTTCAGTTCAGAATTGACAATGAAGTCATGGGTCTCCGAGCGACAAAACGGAACATACTGTCGGTGACATCGAAGTTGTTCGACCCCTTGGATTGTTAAGTCCTATTGTCATAAAGGGCAAGATCCTATTGCAGGAACTTTGGCTTAACAAACTAGATTGGGATGAGTCGATGTTTCTTCAGTTTAGGAATTTGTATTGTATGAAGTCTAGTGTAAGTAGGTTAGGCAAGGCGGGAGCGACAATAAAAGCTCTCTCGCTCTCGGCGAATTCGCCCCGCTTTGCCACCGTAGGTAAGCTAGGCTTAAGAGTTTTGTTTGAATTTTTAGAATATAATCGTTTGTTGAATTTCGATCGAGCACGTCCCATTCGTATTTAGAAAAACTCTTCTAAAATTTCAGCGTTTTTATACCCGTACTCGAAGAGTAAAAGGGTATATTGTATTTGTGGTAAAAGTAGTTGTGTGAATCATAGAGAAGGAATAATTTCCGACGATATAAAGTATATATATTCTTGATCAGCATCAATAGCCGAGTCGATATAGCCCTGTCTTTCCGTCCGTCTGTCTGTCTGTCCGTCTTGTTTTGTCGCCCATTGCTCGGGGGCTATAAAAAGATAGAGCAACCAAATTTTTTTCCAGACTGATATGATATCTCACTCCTAGAAAAGTGTTTCAAAAATTTCGCCCCCGCCCACTTCAGCCCCCCACAAAAGAGAGCACTTCTGTGGCGTCCAGCAATTTTGAAGATATGTTAGGTTAGGTTAGGTTTATAGGGCTACTCCACCGAAGTCGAGGTTACTCGGAGGCAAGAATTGCCCATTGTGTTGCCCACACTCGTCATGGGATTACGTCTGGTGCCTAAGGAGGTTTCGCGAACCATCCTGAGGTTTCACAAAAAGCATCAGCCTCTCTTGAGTTATGTTTCCACAGAGAAGATGCTGGATGCTCTCTATTTCCTCCTCGTCCCTGCAGCTGCGGCAGAAGTCATGGTGGGGCAGTCTGTGCCTAGTGGCCATGTGGCCGATGACACAGTGCCCCGTTATAACTCCCAAGTCAGCGTTCGCACCTGACTTTCTTCCTGAAGCCTAGGAGAGTCTTTAGTGCGTTTAGGGGTCATAATAGGGCCAGAGCGAGCTTGAGATCTCACAGTTGGGTGTTGTGTTCCACTGTCTGTCTGATTCGTTCTAGCTCGACCCATCGTCTGCGTGATGATGTCTCGTAGTGGCCTCCGTATTTTTGGGCTGACTGCGTCCGCCAGTGCGGCTTAGCCGATCCATTTCTGGCACACTCATCCGCACTCTCGTTGCCCGCGATGTCGATGTGACTCCGGGACCCACGTGAGTGTGATTGAGTGCGCCCTGATCCTGTTTAGTGCGTCCAGCTTATCACGTACGAGTCTGCTCGTGGTCTTGCAGGAAACCAGGGCCTTGATAGCAGCTTGTCTGTCAACGCAGATTGCTATGTTCCTCGGATACCAACTTTGCCGCTTGCCATACTGCGTATATCTCCGCCTGAAATACACTGAACCAGTCTGGTGTTCTTAGGGATATGTAGGTTGCTAGTTCTTCAGAGAAGATTCCAGCTCCTGTCCCTAACTGTCTTTAACCCGTCAGTGAAGATGGTGAGCACGTTCTTCCCAAGGGCAGCTTTACGCATCCGCTCCTCTCTACGTCCTTTAAAATTTCTTTTCCATTAAACTCCCGAGACACAGTAGTCGCTCCCGTTCACCCGTTCCACTTTTCTCCTTACAGAGTATTGTGGCGAGGCCATAAGGCGATGACTTGAAGAACCGCGCGGCTGCAAATGACGGCACTTGTCTCAGTCTTGCACTTAAGGTGGAGGTCTATGGGCTCCAGGATTAGCATGGTGTCCAGAGCAGACTGTGGGGGAGATTTGAGACATCCAGTGACCCCAAGGCATGCCGTTGGAGTTGGCCGCAGAATGGATCTTATTACCGCTGTATACATCCAATGGATGATGTGCGCTTGTAGGCCCCATGTTCGCGCAAAGGTCTTCCATCTTCCAGCAGCCATTGCCTTTCTTTTTTCATGTTTCTCTTCGTTTCGTTCGATAACTCCGGCGTCGTTTCACCAATTGCTGGTCGTTTGAAGGGTAGTATCTTATATTTTCGTGAGAACAACACCAGTTCTTGTGTTTTGGGGTTAACCTACAAATCGTTCTGGCGTGCCCATTGCATATTCCAGAATGTCCCTGATTGTGGGTAGGAACCCACCTGTT
>WIOZ01000092.1:0-12689 GCA_009664405.1 Drosophila bifasciata
ATTCCCAAAATAGCATCAAAACCGAAAAATAGAATATACTGAATTATATGATATTAAGTAATTAAGAGAACTTAAAGACATAAGTTTTCGTAGAGTTCCCTATTTTTAGAAGCCTACATACTTAATTGACACGGTCCATCTCCAACTTTTTGTGTGATTATTTACTTCAGTAAGTTCTTGGGTTGAATATTTAACATTCCGATTGATTGACTGATTGACTGTCATTCGCGTCATCTTCGTATATTTTTCTATATTTGATTCTGGGGAAACTATTGATACCGGAAGTCCCCGTAGGTTAGGTTAGGTTAGGTTGTATTGGCTGTCGGGCCGTCATGCATTCGACACACATAGGCCGGCTTCGCCCGTTGTGGTACCATCGAATCGTTCTCTTCCCTCCCGCTGTGAGTGGTATAACCTGTCAGCAGTTATCCCATCCGGCCGCGCCAATAAAATTCGCTATCTTTCTGGGACACATATTGGACATCAGTGATATGTTCGTGAAAAAGGGCGAGCCTGCGTTGTAGCGCCTTCTTTCTACTGAGCCGGGCAGGAGCAGAACAGGTGTTCCACTGTCTCCTCCTCTTCCTCATCTCTACAGTTGCGGCAGTAATCATTGTATGGGGCTCCCATCCTTCTGGCATGGGTTCCTATTAGCCAGTGTCCCGTGAGGGATCGAATGACCGTGCTGCACCTTTCCTGCTTAGCTTGCAGAGCTCGGTGGTGCGCTTTGTTTATAGTGGGCTACGTTTGTCGCGTGATGCGACATCGTGGTGTGTTTTTGCCACCGACCGTCGTCTAGTCGCATGAATTGCTCTTTTATGATGAGCTTGCAGGTGGCCATAGGCATACATGTATCCTCTTTTGTCGTGGGAGAAAGGAGGTGGTAGTGCCAGCTCTGGCCAGTTCATCTGCTATGCAGTTACCTTCAATGTCCTGGTGACCGGGAGCCATATTTTCAGGTTAATAGCAAACCGCTGGGCCATCTCGTGAAGAGATTTGCGGCATTTTGCTACGGTGGCCGAGTTTGATGTAATCGCATTTTAAGTGATTTGATCGCAGCTTGGCTATCACTGTAAATGTTTATATGGGTTGCCGAAAAGGCAACTGTTTGGATAAAAATCAGAGTTTCCTCAGATCGCTGTGACTTCCGCTTGGAAGACACTGCAGTGGTCCGGGAGCCTGGAAGGGAATTCTTTATGTTTAGTTGCTCGGAGTAGATACCTCCTCCTACTTTGTTGTCCATTTTGGAGCCATCCGTGAAGATTTGAATGGCTCCACCAGGACCTCGGAGTTCCTCAAGCCAGCTATCACGGTGAGGGATATCTATTTCAAAGGGAGTTTCAGAAAACCCATCGGAATGCAGTAGTCCGTTTTTGTTGGGACGTTATTGTTGTTGTTTAGAATGGATGAGTGTCCCATATTTTGCGGTACCTATTGGTCGGAGTTCTAAGACGAATCGCTGCCATGAGTGCCTGAGCCTTTACCTGCGAGGTCAGGACCTGAGGCACAGGACAGCGTTTAGAGCATCATTCGAGTGGTGCGAAGTGCTCCACTGATGCAGAGTGCGGCAGTTCTTGTACCTTTGCCGAGCATTTTGGTGATGGACTTTTTTGATAGGCCGGCTACCACACCGTGACTCCGTAGAGTAGTATTGGTCAAACTATTGTTAGATATATCCATTGGACTATACTTGGTTTAATGCCCACCT
Organism: Drosophila bifasciata; assembly: GCA_009664405.1. Classification (NCBI taxonomy): domain Eukaryota; kingdom Metazoa; phylum Arthropoda; class Insecta; order Diptera; family Drosophilidae; genus Drosophila; species Drosophila bifasciata. The sequence goes on from WIOZ01000092.1 coordinate 1,709, forward strand.
TAGACCAATGGCTTTCTTTTGCAGGTGTAGAGAGTTTGTAACGAACTCTTTCTTTTCCGGTCTGGATCAGCAGAGCTGGCTCAGCGGCCGTGACGAGATTTTGGTAAATAAAATTTTGTATATGTTGCCTCGCAGACAACAATGAAGGGTTACAGATTGGACTTTGGGGGAAGTTTATAAACTTCTTTATTGGTATCTTATACCTAGGGCTCTTATGCGCTATTTTTAATACTAGGCTATTTGCGGGCTTCCGCTGGCCTTCCGCTGGCGACTTTGTTCCGCACCAATTTACCGCCGCTTGGTCTTCTGCTGGCTTAGCGTGGCTCCCGCGTGCATCTGGGGTTATGACGCGGCAACCGCTTTCGTCCGCCACTCACAGCTCCACACACTCTGCTCACTGCTTTGCTGGTACTCACCCCAAGCGGTGAGTGATATCCTGCGTGGTGTCGCCTCTGTATCTCATACCTTGCTGAAATATCCCGACTTTTCCGCTTTCGTCGCACGTTCACCTGTTTCACTGCGGTTCCCGGCATCGGTTGTCGCCCGCGCACTTCCGTTCACTGATCCTCGGCGTAATGTCCCGCGCCGCTGTCGCCGGGTTTCTTTTATACCCTCAGGTGACGCCGGCGCCCGTATTCGCTGCTCAGCAACAAAGGGATTTTTTCCACGCGTTCCGTCGGTACTTTTCCATGCCGTTTCCGCGGGTTTCCACCGCTTTCCTTAACGGGACCATGTTGTGTGGCGTGATCTCATGGATCGTATTTGGGCATGCGCTGGACCGCTGCCGGCCCGATCCTCTGCCGTCCTGAGCGGCGTGAGCGCCGCCTCCTGGGCGCTCCTCCATTGGCCGTGCTCTCACGGCCACCATTGGCCATGGGCTGGGCGCCGCCCCGCGCGCCCCGCCAACCATATTTGTTCTGGTAAGCCGGCCGTCGCGCCGTGCTCTCCGGCTTAACCCTATATGGGCCCCTGTGAGGAAATTCACCTCACACTTCCCCTCTCTTCACTAGAGGACCACTTCCTTCGTGTCCTTTTTCCACCCGGCAAACCGACCGCATTTAAAAATTTGGTCCAGCTCCCGCCAGATTTGAACGGCGCGCGCGCGCCAACCAGTGCGTTCCGATCTGGCTCGCTCATCCATCTCTCGGTTCGCCGGTACCGAACGGTGGTCCCAGTTGACCGGTTTCCTTCCGCCGAATCTGGTTCGCTGACCTCCCGTCGATCGGTTCTCCCAACCATCGATAGTTTCTGCCGATATATTTTCGGCACTACTTTTGCCTTATGTGCACGATAGGTCAAATAGATACGGCCGCTCTGTATCGGGCTGCCATACCCACCCATTCACGCCTTTTCCGGTTGCGGTACCCGTAGTACCCACGCCGGTCGTGTTTTTTTCCTCTTTTTCTTCTGTGTGTGCTGGTGTGCCGTGTTTTCCTTTTTTTTTCCCATGGCGCGAATGGTATATCCGCGAGTGACCACCTCCCGCAGCCCGCGCCCTGTGAAATCCCCTGGTAAGTTTTTTCCGTTGACTTCAGTTTTATTCCTCTTAACACCTACATATGTACATTTTTTTCCTTCAGCATCCATCGCTCGCCTACGTTATGGACACCTCCACGTTGTTGGCGGACGCCGCCACCCGGTACCGCAGGTGCGCACTCCGGACCAGACGTTTGACACGCCGGCCGATGCGGCGGGTGCCTCCACGGCCCGGACGACCGCCTCTGGCCAGTCCGGCCTCGCTACTAACCGCCAGCGCCTCCCTGCAGGCTCCTCCTCCTCCACTGACTGCTGCCTCTGCAACAGCGGCCGCCTCATCGGCCTGGGGCTCAGGGCATGAGGGCAGCAGGCCCGGCCTCTCCGTCCTCGCCGCCGGCGTGGGCCATTTCCCACGGCCCCGCTCCAGCCTCCCTCCCGCCGCCGCGTCCATCCGCCACTGCCGCCGCGTCCATCGCCATTGCCGCCGCGTCCATCGCCGTTGCCGCTGCCTCCGGTGCCGTCACCACCGCCGCCGTCCTGCTTCCTGGCTCATGGTACCGTCTCCAGGGGGCCCCATCGCCGTGGCCACTGTCTCCACCGCCGCTGTCTCTGGATCGATCTCCGTGGCCGCGTCTCCTGTGCCTCGACTGGGTTGTGGACCGGACCGTTGCCGCCTCCGTCGCTCGCGCCTCTCTGCCGACGGGTCCCTCGCGCGTTGGCGCCTCGGGGAGTCCTCCTCCCAAAGTTCTGCTCTCCTGCTTCGCGTCCGGGGGCCAGCCCTGATGCCCATGTGATTGGATGGTCTGATGGTGCTCACCAGACTTGGTTCGGACCGGGGCCTGCACGCTTTGTGACACAAAGTCCGAGGACGGAAGGCGTGGCCCGCTCATTCGGCTGCTGCTCGGACGGGATGCGGTCTGGCTCATCCTCCTGAAGGTGGCTGCACCCCTGCCTGGTCCTGTGGGCACCTGCGCTCGGCCTGCTCCTCTGCTGCTCAGGCTTCGCCCCTGGGTGGACCTCACCGACTCTGCGCTGCCGCCTCTTTGCTGCAGGCTGGACGGATCGCGCGTCTTCACAAGCTATGATTTTGCGGCCCCTGGTACCACCTCTAATATTTGCAGACTCTGCTGGGGGCTCTGGGCTGCGGCCTCTGCAGCTCGGCGCTGCGGCTCGGCCAGTGCCGCTGCTGCCCACTTCGGCTTGGTTTCTAGGGATTCTCCCTTCCCCGCCGTCCTTTCCTGCTGCGAGGCGCTGCGTGAATAGGGCCCATTCGCTGCTGCACCCTAAACAGCTGCTGCTTTCGGGGCGGATTCTGATGGGTCTCCGGCGGCAGCACCCTCTTTGGTTCAGGGCCTCGGTGGTGCCCTCCTTGCTCCCCCCTCAGGGGCTCCTTCGCCCCTTTTCCGCTGCCTCGAGCCGCCTGGTCCGCAAATGGTCCTCCGCTGCGCATGAGGATGTTGTCCAACAGCGCGTCACGCCGGCATATGTGTGTATTTTTGGGCTTGAGCACTGGTCTGCTGGAGACTCGACCCCTGCCACCTCTTCAGCAGGCCGGCAGCCGCTCAGGATCGCGTCCGTGCCTCTGCCGTCGCGTCCGGTTGCTTTTGCTGGGTCCGATTCGCCACCCACCCAGCCCTGGGATGGGACCCTTCGCTGGCTGCAGCGCCTGTCGTTCCGCGGCGTCGACCGCCTCCTGCTGCAGTCGAGGCGCCGCGCCTTTTCTCGGGCCGACTGCCTTTCCGCCTGTTTGCCGGATTCCTCCCCGGTTGCATTGGTCAGCTGCCATCTCATTTTTTGGTTTTGTTATGTTTTAAATCTTCCATTCTCATCCGTCGAAGTACAAAGCCGGGTCCCGCCGGCCCGCGGCGATGCCCATTCGTGTTGCCCTCGCTAAGGCATGCTCAGTAAGGGGGCATGAAGTCCAACTCGGGGACACCGTTAACGCCGAGTTCAGTTTTCGCCGCGCGAGCCCCCGCCCGTCGCTGGCGGTGGTCCTCGGCCTGAGCTGCCCCCACGCAGTTGGCCTGCTCCTCAAATACCTGGTGAGTGTGGGTTTTGGGATTTTTTTTTTTTAGTGTTTTTTTTATTTTGTGGTCTCTTCCAAACTGAACTATTCTTCGGTGACGATCACGTGAGAATGCGCCCACTCCAAGCCTCTGCTGCCGCCATACCCATGCCGCCTTTCTCACCGTTCCCTCGTACGGTACCTCCGCTCTTTCCCCGGCGGCTCTCGCGGGATCCTGTTGGTTTTGGGCCTCCAGCTCTTCGCCGCATTAACCCGTCCTAGGGATATCAGTTCTTTTCCCCCCCCCCTGAGCCTCCCTCACATATTTCATAAATATAAATTCTATTTTATTTATTATGTATTTCTATATATTTTTTTTTTTATATCCTCGGCCATAAATAAATTGTATTTTATTTAATTATTTTTTTTTCCATTTTATTTATCTATTCGATTTTCTATATTTATATTTTTTTCCTAGACATAGCCTCGGCCCTCGGCGTCCACCCTCCTTCCCCCCCTCTGGTCAACCCTCCCTCAGCCCAGGTAAGTGCTCCGGATCCCTTTTTTAACATTGTCTTAGGATTACATTTCTCCTGCTTTTCAGATCATCCTGTGTCCTCGCCCGCGGTGCCACTCGCCATGTGTGCCTCGCGACTAACAGGTCCTCCAACCTTTTCGCCTGGCTGCACCATGGCGACCGGTTCCGGCTGGTCCCTCCTTCACGTCTTGGTTTTCGGCTTCTGGCGTGACTCTGCCTGCAAGTAGCTACCTCGGACCCGGAGGGTCGTCCGACTCCTCGCCCGTCAGTAGCACACGGGTAGGGCTCGCCCGGCCGAACCCGACGGTATGGAGACCCCGGATCCTCAGGGGTCCCAGGACCAGGACATCTCCCTCTCCTTTCTCCCGCCTGAGCACCCCCGGACCAAGATCGGGGATCTTGAGAGGAAGGGGTTGGTGGCCAACGCCTACGTAACCAGGTATGTCTTCTTTTTTTTTTTTCACTATTTATATCTAATATGAATTCTCCTCTCTTCCTCAGATGGATGACCTTCGAGGAATCATGCCGCGTTCTCCAGTTCCTTTTATTATTACATAGGTTCTTCCTTTAAGTTCGTTTCCCTTTTTATATAAGTTACGAAATTAGTTCGTTCGCTTTTGTTTATAAGTTACAAAATTAGTTCATTTTTTTTTCATAATTTACAAAATTAGTTTTTAATTTTGTTTTACCCCAATAAATCGTACATATGTAACCTTGCTACTTGTCTTATAATTTTCCCGCCGTTTCCATGATACCGGATGTATGTTAACTTACTTCGTCCTTTTGGACACCTCCTCTGTTTGTGGCTTCAGGTCACCATGATGTGTACCGTCCGTGTATGCTTATCGCTGTCTCTCCTCAGCTTGCATATCACTGGTGATGAAGTCGATGATCTGGTATGGTCCCGCATACCTTGGTGCCAATTTTGCCGCGAATCCTTCGGCCGCATTCGATAGGTGGTGCTGTTTGGCCCAAAACCACCTCGCCAATCTTCGGCGTCCAGGGCCTCCTTCGCAAGTTGTAATACCTTGCTTGATCCTGGGCAGCCCTTTCTAAATTCTTCTTACCAGCTGAAACAGCTCCCGCAGTTTGTTTGCGTTTTCGTCGGGGTGGTTGGCTCTTGTCCCGTGCCGAGCGTTTCCTCGTCGTACTATACTATAAACTATAAACTATAAACTATAAACGCCGGGGCGTATCCTGTCGATTCTGTGACCCCAGAGTTTACGGCCAGCATCAACTCCGGCCACTTCTCGTCCCAGCATCTCTGGTCTCCTTCGGTGAACTGCGCGATCATTGTCTTGACCGTCCGATTCGCGCGCTCCGTCGGGTTTTCCTGTGGCGTGTATGGGCCGTGAACTGATGCCGCACTCCCATCTGCTCGAGAAAACCTCTTTAAAACGCCCGGCTCGTGAATTGCACCCCGTTGTCGGTGATCATCACTTTGGGCACTTCGGAAACGGGCTAAAATATACCAGATGGAATGCCTTTATTAGATGCGTCCGTGGTGGCCGTTTTTCGCGGCACGAACCCGGTCCACTTTTGAGAAGCGATCCACCAACACTAGAAGCATGGCGTTCCCATGCTTTGAACGAGGCAATGGTCCGACGAAATCGCGCGCACACTGTTGCTCAGGTTCTTCCGGTACCTGCGAGCATTTTTCCGCCGCCTGTAGTTGGCTGGGCATTGGAACCGGAGGTATCGTCTTCACACTTTCGGACGTATGTTACATCCCGGTGCATTCCTGGCCAATAGTATCGGGCGGCTATTCTCGTCATGGTCTTCCTGCTGCCTGCGTGACCCGCCTCCGGCGAGTCATGATTCTCCTTCAAGACTCGTTCACGAAGGTCTTTGGGCACGCACAGCTTCCACGCCACTACCTCTTCGTCGCCAGCTCTGTGTGGTATATGCCGGTACACCCCGCCAATTTCCTCCACGTAGTCGGGGAATTTTTCCGGTTCCCTCCTCATTTTCTCCCTTTAATTTTATAATCCATCCGCACGGTCCTCCTGGACTATGCGGCGATATTCTTCCTCTCCGTCCACTCGCAAACACCGCTTCTCCATGGGCTGGCGAGATAGCGCATCGGCTACTATGTTGAGCTGCCCTTTCCTGTACGCTATCTCGAAGTCGTACTGCTGCAACTCCAATGCCTATCTGGCGATCCTTCCTGTCGGGCTTTCGATACTATTCAACCACTTCAATGCCATGTGGTCGGTGACAACCTTTGAAGTGGTATCCCTCCAGGTATGGCTTGAGCTTCCTCACGGTCGGCCACTATGGCCAAACATTCCTTTCCGTGGCTGAATAATTCTTCTCCGCCCCGTTCAAGGTTCGGCTGGCGTAGGAAATTACCCTTTCTCCTTTCTCCGTCTCTTTGCGTAAGGATTGCCCCAAACCATAGTCACTGGCGTCCGTCTGTAGCACAATTTCTTCGGAGAAATCGGGGCACGAACCGGAAAGCACGGGGTCCGCCACCAGCCTACTTTTTACGGCCTCAAATGCCTGCTGCTGCTCGGGCGCCCACTCCCACTTCGCCTTTTTTTTTAGTAAGGCTGAGTTTTTGCACCATCGTGCAAAACTCCCGGAATGATTGCGCCGGTACCACGAGGCAACGCCCTCATTGACGCAGTTCCTAAACGTTTGCTGGTGGCTTGAGCTCCGCAATTGCGGCTACCTTTCATCAACCGGTGCATATCCCTCTCCTGTCACCAAATGACCCAGATACCGCAACTCCCTTCGGAAGAATTGGCTCTTCTCCACATTCAGCCTCAAATTGGCCTGTTTTAACCGCCGGAATACCTCCCTCTAGGTTTCGTTGATGCTCCTCCTTGGTGCGATATAGCACTATGAACATCCTGATACAAAATAGGCGTGCGGCATCATCTCTGGACCGATCACCCAATTTCAACGCCCTTTGAAACGTGGCTGACGTTGGAATGGTAGGCGAAAAGGCATCACCTTCACTGGAACAGACCTTTGCCTGGCACCGTGAACGCTGTGTATTTTCGGCCACCAATTTCAGTGGGATCTGCCAGTACCCGTCCTGGCAGGTCAAACTGCTGATGAAGCGCGCTTCTCTCAACTGGTCCAGAATGTAGTCGATTCTCGGCATGGGATATGCGTCCTTGATTGACTTCTTCTTAATTTGCTAAAAAGTCAACGCACAACCTCCATTGCCCGGTCTTCTTTTAACCATCACGATGGGGTTCTTGTTGGACTCGAGGGCTCGATCGTTTTAAATCTCTCTAAACAAATCTACCTTCTGGTTGATCTCAGATCCTCTTCGGGTTTTCGGGTTACAGACAATTTCCGGTACCGGCAATTCTCAACTGTATTTTGCAACTCGCCACATGCGACCGCCTTGCCGCTTTTGAATTCTTCAAATTGGTTGGCTCGTTCTTTGCTTGACGTTCTCTTCTCCAACTATACACCCGCCTTCTTCGGAATGTTGCTTCGACTGTATTCTGAGAATCCTGTGGTCTCCTGTTGCCACCGATAGCCTGTTCTCAACCGCCCGTTTCGTCCGACCTTTCGCAGGGATCACGACCCTGTGCCCCACTTTCACCTCTTTTCTCGTAGCTTTCATCGTTTCTTTCCGCCTTCAGCGAATCGCATGACTTCTGTCGCAGGACGAAATCAGTTCATCGTCTTCTTTCCTGTTTCCGAAGGCCTTCACCGTTTCGAGTTGGTGCCGTTTTAGCCCTTGTTCGTCCGTTTCCAGCCACGCTTTGTTTCCGAAACTCTCTCGTTTTTGCCCTCCGCACGACGCTCTAATTCCAGCTCGTCTGTCGCTCTTGGCCAATTGTCGATTAACGCCTTCAATTTTTCAGCGATCACCACCACGGCCGACAACTTGGTCCCTCCTCCGCGGTGTTTTACCGACAGTGTTCGGGCCTCATCCTCGCGAGTTCGGCACGGCCCCTCGGCGTGGGTCGCGGGGGTTTTTCCGGCAGCACTGCCATGTGGGCTACGCCAACCTTTCCGCACATCGTGAGAATGTCAGTGGACGTTGTGGTAACTTGCGCCCAGTGCTCGTGGATTTACACCGACTTATGAGCGGGAGGGATTTTTATGAATGTAATTTTATTGGAATGTGTCTGGACGTCGGCCATTGGCCTTGATTTCACTTATTGTCCTGCCGCACGCCGGGGTTCGGCTCATCCTGGCACGCTGAATCTCTCTGCCGCGGTCGATTTTACAAAGGCTTGGTTCGCTCTCTCCTCTGCCCACTGGGCTCTCGCTCAATACTGGCGATCCTTTTCCAGGGCTCTCAAATTCATCTGTGGGCCATCATGTGGTCCAGATCTCTCTGCATACATGTGGCCTGATAAAAATTGCAAATCTGGCATGCTGTTGTCGCGGATGAGCTCCAGCTGCTCATATCGGGTTCATTTGACTCGCATGAGGGTCTGCATCTCCACCATGTAGTCCTTGAACGGCTCTAAAACTTCTGCTTCCTGTGGCGTTTCCTGCAGCAGCTTTTTAAAATAGCCCCGGGGCAAAAAGTAGGCCTGAAAGCTGGCCGTATATGGCATTCCATGTTTGCCACTGGCGGTTGTTTTGCGATGAACCTTGCCATCAACGCCCTGCCGTTTCAGTAGCTCTGGCATGGCCCCGGGGATCAGATCTCGGTCCATGCCATACATATCGGGCTTACCATCGACCTGCGGAAAACCTTCAATGGTTTCGCCGTCCCATCAAATCGAAATTCAGGTTCACCTGCTTTAACGTTGGCATAGTTCAGGCGAGGCGGCCTCTAATCTGCGCTGGAATACCTCCTGCAAAGGATCGGGTCGGTCTCTCCACGCCTCTCGGCACGAAATGCCATCCATCAATGCCCGGCCTAGGCTTGCTGGATGAGTTTTGGGCCCCGGCCTGATTATTTTAGCATCATCTCGCATATTGCCGGGCATGCAGGTAAGTTTCCTTCTGGGAACTCGCCTGGAAAACCTTGGCTACTGACGACGAGCCTGCGCCTGCCGGCTATGGCATAAACTCGTACGCCTAATTTCCGGTTATATCCGTTTGAGACTTCTGCCTAAATGCAGTTTTCTAACAACTCCAACCTGGCGGCGTATTTGGCTCCGCCAATGAGAATTTCCTCCATCCAATCTTTGAATACACGCCGCATCTCGGCCACTGTTGGGACCAACTTCACTAATGAATTGCCAAATCACACTGGATCAGCTCCTCCTTCCTCAGGGGAGTGAATCCATTGTCTATTCCTACCTAAACTTCCCAACCGTTTCCTTTCTGTTTAGCGGTTTCTTGCTTATTGCGAGGCCCCGACGTTGGGCGCCAGTTGTAACGAACCGTTTCTTTCGGTCTGATCAGCAGAGCTGGCTCAGCGGCCGACGAGACGTTGCAAATAAAATCACTGTATATGTTGCCTCGCTTACAACAAAAACACACAGATTGGACTTTGGGGAAGTTTACAACTCTATTTATTGGTATCTTATACCTAGGCTATTATGCGCTATTAATATTATTAGGGCTACCTGCTGGGCCTCGCTGGCCTTCCGCTGGCGACTTTTGGCTTCGCACCACCACCGCTTGGTCTCTTGGCTTAGCGTGGCTCCCGCGTGCTACGGCTGGGGTTCTGACGCGGCAACCGCCTCGTCCGCCACTCACAGGCTCCACACACTCTGGGCTCACCCTTTTGCTGGTACTCACCCTAAGCGGTGAGTGATATCCTGCGTGCCACTCGTCTCTGTATCTCGGCTCCTTGCTGAAATATCCCGCGCTTCTTCCGCTTTCGTCGCACGCGTTCACTCCGTTTCACTGCGTTCCCGGCACTCGGTTGTATTCGCGCACTTGTCCGTTCACTGATCCTCGGCGTAATGTGTCCGCGCCGCTGTCGCCGGGTTTCTTTTATACCCTCAGGTGACGCCGGCGCCCGTGTCGCTGCCAGCAACAACGGGACAACCACGCGTTCCGTCGGTACTTTTCCATCGCGCCTCCGCGGGTTTCCACCGCTTTCTTAACGGGACCAAGCCGGTGGCGTGATCTCATGCCCGTATTTGGGCATGCGCTGGACCGCTGCCGGCCCGATCCCGCCGTCTCCTGAGCGGCGTGAGCGCCGCTCGCTTGGGCGCTCCTCCATTCCCGCCGTGCTCTCACGGCCACCATTGGCCATGGGCTGGGCTACCGCCCGCGCGCGCCCCGCCAACCACTCCTTGTTCTTGGTCGGCTCTCTGGGCCGGCCGAATTCGCCGTGTTCTCTCCGGCTTAACCTATACTCGCCCCCTGTGAGGAAATTCAATTCCTCACAAGCTATCGTAGCCTTCTTCACTCTTTTCTTTTATATTTTGGTTCCAGTTGATCTTACTATCGATTACCAACCCCAGGTAACTAGCACTATCGATGGATAGCCTGCATTCGTTCAGCATTGTGGGTTAGGGGGAATCTTGTATTTACGAGAAAATAATACAAGTTCCGTTTTGGGTTTACTCCCAGACCGCGCGATTTTGTCAGTCGACGGTTTCGCGAGTTTTGCAGACATTAGGTCGCAGAGTGTTTGAGGGAATTTTTCCGGAGAATATTATGGCAACGTCATCCGCGTATGCCACCTTTGCAGCCCCCATCCAGGTCACACAGAATCTTGTTGACTGCTATGTTCCATAGAAGGGGAGACAGAACCGCACCTTGCGGTGTGCCTCTGTTTGACATACCTTGACTGAGTGGACGACCCCATCGACGACGTCACCGTCCTGCAATTAATCGATAAGCGTCGCCGTGATCGTCCACCCCCAGGCTCGCCAAACCTTCCGTGATGGCTCTTGGTATGACATTGTTGAAGGCTCCTCGATATCGAGAAAGCAATAAAGGGAATATTCCTTTGAATAAAGGGATTTTTCCACCGAGGTGATTACCTCGTGAAGTGCCATTTCTGTGGATTTTCCTTTCCTGCCAGGCATGTTGTGCGTCTGACAGCATCTTTTGGATCTATCGTAGTCCTTAGA
>WIOZ01000093.1:0-12191 GCA_009664405.1 Drosophila bifasciata
TAGAATAGGCGATGGACTGCCGTGTTTTAGGATAGGCGATGGACTGCCGTGTTTTAGGATAGGCGATGGACTGCCCTGATGGATCGCGGGCTCGGGCTGGTAAAGCCCGATTTCTAGTCACTGAGTCCTGGCAAGTCTGGGTGCTGGGTTGGTGTCGGGTTCTCCGGCGCGTACCACCACTTACGGTCATTTCTCGGATGCACCGAAATGAGCTGAGTCTAGGTTGTGGTCATTGGCTCGGTCGTACCGAGGAATGACCTGCGTGGAAGGATAACAACTCGGAAACTGGGTTGGGTAAACTCTTGTGGAAATTATGGCGCGTGTGTCGATTCGGCGAAATCGATCGGCGCGTGGGACTTAAATTGTACAGTGTCAGATGTATGGTGTTTATTGTTGTTACAAAATGTGGTATGGTGTTTTGTGTTCTGTATTGGGTCTTATAAAGTATTACATATGGTATAATATGGTGAAGGTGCTTAAAATGTAACGGTTCGTTTAATTGCAATCATAACCTAAAAAGATAATGGAAACTAACACTAAAATAATAAAAGTAATACAAAGTATAAAAACAAATAAGGGGTACGGGAAACCCTAGGAGGGGAAAATCCCTTCGGGAAAATAACGGGTGGTTCCTTCATTACAGGGATCGTGGGACAAAATGTGTGGAGCGTCTGCTCTTTCACATCCCTCCTCACTTCGGGGGCCCGTAGAGCGACTGTGACGGCGTGGTTGCGGGTAATCCCTAATCCTGAAGCCAGTGCCCGTCATTGGAACTCCAAGCGCCCTCTGGACGTCCCGTGGCCATCCACCAAAATTGTACGGTGATATTTGCGATGAGGTCGGGGAGTCGCCCCTCGTGCGTGTTGGTGCGCCATTCTATGGGAGCTTCGGCCCAGCCCGCCTCGTCTGTACGGATGCGACCTCGGGATGAGTCGGTAGACTTTGCAGGAGTTCCGCCACCTCCTCGAGCCCCAACGGCAGGCTACTCCGGACTCCATATGGTCGTCCGGTGGTGGAGTGTTGCCTCAGGCAGGGATACCTGCAACCCATGGGTCATCGCCCTGCGGCTCAAAATTGAAGGCTCATGAGGGACCAGTGGCCGGACTCAGAGTCCACCTTGCTGGGTGACTCCCCTCACCATGTCCTCTTGCTCCGGCTCTTCCGCCCCTTAGGCTCCACGCCGAGTTCGTTTGGCCATGGCCCATCAGTCCGTAGTCCGCCCACAAAGCAGTCTTCCCAATTGTCTGGGCGGGTCATCGTGCTCATGCCGCAGCTCTCGGCACCTGTCGGGTCGTCAGACTAAGGCGTCCTCGCCCGGGTCGAGCATGGGCTGCTTTTGCCAGGGACAATGGTGTCCTGCTCATCGGTGTCAGTGCTGATGTTGTCATCATCGATGGCTGTCCCGTTCTGCCCGTACGGTCGACGGTTTTTATCGTGAGGCTGTGGCGCGGTGAAACCCCGTACTCCTCCGGTCGCGAAGCGACCGTCGGAGTTCACTCCCGCTCGGACTCAGGGTTCTGGTGAAACCCAGCCCGTCACGGCTTAGCCATCCGCTGGTCAGAGGGGATGCGCCGGGGTTCCCTGTGTAGCTCGGCTGCACTCGGAGGCCTGTGGTTGGTCTCTGGCGCCCGAGGGGCGCAGTTCTCGTCGGCGCGTCGGGCCATGGTTGGGGCGTTGCAGCTGGAGCCGTTCGGCGTCGGGCTGCGGGGCGTGGGGGCCTCCATCCCGGGAATTTGGAGTCGGGCGAAACTTCCATTTCGAGTCGCTTCATGTCGAACGTCTGGGGAGAATCTTCACAACAGTTAATGGCCTACCCTGAATATACCTGAACCTCATACCCTCCCCTATCTTGCTTGAAGGCGGTGCGGTTGAGCAAAGATTAATACATTAGATCTTAAATAATCCCCATAGAGGGAGCTTACGGGGGTTTTGGCCGTTGCAGGGGCGGGACGTTACGATAGCGCGCTACCGTGACCCTCGTGAATCGGTGCTCGTTCAGGAGTCCTCGAGGGGTCATCTCAGCGTCTCAATCCCGGTCCTCAAGGTCCTCCAAGCTCGCGGTCTTTCTTTGACGTCCCTGGTGCGTTTGAAGGCGGACTATGTTGGGCGATATAAATTTGAAGCAGCTTTGTACGGGCCGTCGTACTTGGGTGCCAGTTTTTGCTGCGAAGCCATCTGATGCTTTTGGACAGGTGGTGTTGTTGGCGTAGGAGGACCAGCGTCCCGATTGCGGGTCGCCACTCTCGCCTCCGTAAGTCATACAGCGTCCGTTGCTCCTGCGTGCTCGCTGAGTGTTCTCTGGACGATCTTGAAGATCTCCTGCAAACGCGTTGCGCTTGTCGGTGCCGGTTCTGCATCTTCTTCCATGCCTGGGTGACCTCGTCGTAAAGTGACCCTGGTAGTCGTGGCTCGCGACTTAGTACGAAATGCTGAGCTGAAGCCGGTGGTGTCGGAAGATACTGCTGTTGTGGCCAGGAGCTTGGCTCGGGGGTAAGTCATCCCATGTCCGTTGGTCATCCCATGTTCCGCGATCATTGTTTTGATAGTCCTGTTCGCCCGTTCGGTCGGTTTTGTTGTGGGGTGTACGGTGCGGTGTAACTCAATACCATCCTCGCTTGTTCGCGGGAACTTTTGGAAGGAAGGCGGCTTGTAGGTGTGTGCCGTTGTCACACAAACTTCCGTGGGACGCCGAACCAGCTGGTATCCTTTCGGAATGCTTTCTCCAGGTGGGCGGTGGTGGCCTTTCGAAGGGGTACTAGTTCCACCCACTTGCAGAAGAGGTCGAAGAAGACGAGGAGCATGGTGTTGCCGTGCTTGGAACGAGGCGGGGGCGCATACGATATCGAATGGTATGTCGGGGTATCTTTCCGACTGGTTTCCGTTGGCTTACCAGAATTTCTGGCAATTCTCGCACCGTTTAACGTACTGAGCAACGCTACGGTTTAGGTGCCGGCCAGTAGTATCGTCGGTTCCTCGGTCGGCAGTCTTCCGGATCCCTTCATGTCCTGCGGTGGGCTTTGTGCTAACTCTTCTAGAATTCGCCGACGATGCTGGCTGGCGACGCACGGCTCCACGGTTGGGGAGTCTTCCTCGTCTGGCCTGCAACCACAATGCTTAGCGTAGATCTGCCTTACGTTCTCGATGAAATCGTCGCACTTCTCCGGTTGTTTGGGATCCTCTTGAGGCAGCCTTCTGATCAGGGGCACGTGGGTGGCTTCTCGACGACTCGCTGCAGGCTTCGATGGGTTGGTGGGAGAGCGCTTCTGCTACCACATTCTGGCTCCCGCGGCGGTAGTGGATCTCGAACCGGTATTGAAGTTCCAAAGCCAACGGGCGATGCGGCCTGTAAAGGATTGTCGATGGGTTGAGCCATTTCAGAGCAAGATTTGGTCCGTAACGACGTCGAAGTGGTAACCCTCCGGGTAACAGCGTTCCTGATGGCCCAGACGATCGCTAAGCACTCCTTCTCGGTGGCCGGGTAGTTTTCCTCGGCTTTTTAGTAGGCTGACGGCTGGCGCCAGGCGATGACTCTCTCCTCCCCCGGTGATCTGCTGTGCCTGATTCTAATGCGTAGGCACTGGCGTCGGTTTGGAGGTGCACTTCTCCCTGGTCACCAGACGCTGGGATTCAACTGAATCCTCAAATGACTTCTGCTGCTCCTCTCTCCACGGTCTGTCCTTCTTCAGGAGGCTGGTCATGGGTTGAACGATGGTGTGAAGTTTGGGTGGAAATCTTCCGGTACCATGGAAATACATTCCCAGGCAGCGTCTCAGATCCCTTGAGGGGTAGTGGGTGGTGTTGGCCAGACGCTACTATTTTCTCCGGGTCGGTATGGATCCCCTGCTCGCTGACAACATGTCCCCAGGTAGACGATGCACTTCTGGAAGAAGTTGCACTTCTTTTGGTTCAGCCTCGATTTGCGTCTCGTAGCAAATCTGTAGCGGATGTACTGCCGTTACTGTTGTCGATCGGCTGATGGTCGGCTGATGGACTGCCGCCGTTTCGGTTTAGGATAGGCGATGGACTGCCCTGATTGATCCGAGGGGCTCGGGCTATTTAAGGCCGATCTCGATGGCTGAGTCCGCAAGTTTGTGGTTACGGAAGTGGTGTCGAGTTCTCTACTCGTGCTTACCGGCTTGATCATTGCCTCCGGTTTTCCCGAAATAGGCTAGTCTGGGTGGCACTTTGGTCATTAACTCGGTTTTGGTGACCTGCGGTAAAGGATGTGTGTAGCTCAGGAGACTGTGGCCATGATGTCGATTCTGCATAAATCGATCGGCGCTTGGGACTCTTCAAATGTATAATTAATCAGTTATTATTGTGTTTTGTGTGTATAGATTCCTATATGACAAAGTAACTTAGTGCTATGAAAACGAATATGTATATGAATGTAACGGGCCCTGGTCCCAGGGTTCGTTACAGCGGCAACTAACGCCAATGCGATGACTTTCTCCTCCCCGGTGATCTGCTGTGTTAGCACTGCTTCTAAGCCGTAGGCACACTGGCATCGGTTTGGAGGGTAAACTTCTCCCTGAAGTCTGGGCGTACTAGGACTGGTGCCTGTCAGCTTCTCCTTCAGATCCTCAAATGACTTCTGCTGCTCCTCTCCCCAGGCCCACGGTATGTGTCTTCTTCAGGAGGCTGGTCATGGTTGAACGATGGTGAAGTTTGGGCTGAATCTCGGTACCATGAAGCCATTCCCAGGCAGCGTCTCAGATCCTTGAGGGTAGTGGGTGGTGTTGGCTTCTGAACCGCTACTATTTTCTCGGGTCGGTATGGATCCCCTGCTCGCTGACAACATGTCCCAGGTAGACGGGTATAACTTCTGGAAGGTTTGCACTTCTTTTGGTTCAGCCTCAGATTTGCGTCTCGTAGCCGTCGGAATAGTTCTCGTAGGTTTTTCGACGTGTTCGTCAAGTCTTTCCCGATGACGATGATGTCATCGAGGGTAAGTGAAGGCGGTGGTTCAAATCCAGGGTCGATATGTAGCGGGCGTCGCGCAGTCTCTCGAAGATGTGGTTAATCCTGGGAAGTGGGTAGGCATCGGTATCGACATGGCGTTAAGTTTGCCTATAGAACGCACATGCGCATCTCACCGGTCTTTTTTCCTACGAGCACAATTGGCGCGCTGTGGGGGCTCTTTTGAGGCTTTCGATCCGTCCATCCCGCAACAACGCGTCGACTTGGTCGGATGATGATCTTCTGCATGGCTGGGTTTTGGGGGTAATACCGTTTGCTTCACGGGCGGGTCATCGCTTCGTAATGAATGGTAATGCTGGGCTATGTGCGAGATACCTGCTAGTCCCTCAAATTTGGCCAACTCTTCCTCCAGGAAGATTCGGGCCGTCTGGAGTGGGGGTTCCTCGGAGCTGCGTCGTGATGCTGGCCAGGTTCACGGTCCTCTGGGTGGCCTAGTTTGTCTCCAGCGGTATCGCAGTCGTCTCCGTCGAAATCATGTTGCTTCTGTTTTGCTTCCGGCGTTGAGTTAGTGGCAGACGGACTGGCCCAGGGTTTGTCAGCGGTGTCACAGTCGTCTCCGTCGAGGGTCCTGTCTGTGGTTAATCCTGATGTCTGGTGTTTCGTGGTCGGCCTGGTCTGATCCTGGTCTCATTTCCGTGGTATTTGCCCTGTGCGGTCTGGCTTGTTCGAGGTTCGAAGACGTGGTTACGTGGGTGATGCTGGGTGTCTCCTGGTCTGGTGGTGTCGAAATCGTTGTCCTGTTGATTTCCGTGTGGTTAGTCCTGGGATTTGTCTTTGATTTGTCTGCGCAAAAGAGGTGTTTGCGGGTGGCGAGGTATTTTTATTTCCGGGTCAACTGGATGTAAGGCACGTCCGCACTGGAGAACTGCTTTGATGCCGCATGGGAAGTCGAGTCCGAGGGATGACGTCGTCAGCCACTTATGGGCAGTTTCAGCGGGTTGCCTGTGTTTCCTGTTGGTCAGTCGTGCTTTGACGGTCAAGGGCTTGCGTCACTTCCTTTGTAGTTCCATCCGCCGGACCCGCGTCCTCACGTTGCGCACTGTTCCTCCGTGCTTGGATTCCCTTCCTGTTTGCTGACTGACAAACGAGCGGGTTGCTCCGGTGTCAGGGTCGCGGTCAGGGAGTATTCCGGCGATAGTTACTAGCGATTCGATCCCTTCCACCCTCAAAGCTCGGGGATGCATTACTCCTGGGGACCTGGGGTGTGTCTCCGTTCGGTTCCTGCCGGATGGAGACTCAGTCCTTCCGTCCCGTGTGGTCGGCAGCAGTCGATGGTCCGGATACGCCGACGTCCGCACTCCCAGCAGAATAGCACCCGTCGATTCCTGCGTGCAGGTCTATCTCCGTCCTGAGTCGTCACGCGGTCCGCTGCCTCAGCATGCCGCGTCTCGTCAAACGTGGGGCGCGGTGGGGTCGATGATCCACTTCCTTGGTACGATGCCCCTCCGGGTTTGATACCCAGGCGGTTGATAGCCGGGTGACTTTGTCCGCGCTCTCGCGCCGTCTCGTATGCCACGATCAGCTGCATGAGCTCCCTCAAGGTCTCGAGCTCGTGTCTCCGGGTGAAAAGTTGGTACTCGGGCCTCAAATTCTCATATATCCTTTCCAATGCCCGCTCCTGCGTGTATTGCGCGCGCTGCATCATGAGTCGCAAGTCGATCAAGTTGTCCTGGAAGGCCTCATTGGGTCGTTGGTACCGGCTCCGGATCGTGTCTTCCAGTCGCTGAAAATACCTTGGGGGAAAAGAAGTCCAAGAACTCCTTTCGGAACTCGGTCCATGGCTTCCCCATCTGGAAGGTCCTAATCCATCCCTCCGCCTTGTGGGTGCGTAAGCCGGAAATAGCTCGGGGCAACTGTTCCTTCCATAGGATTCCACACCGCTTCTCTAGCCGTTCCATGAATGCCAGCGCGTCCAGTGTCCGTCGAACATCAATCCCCAGCTGCGCAATTTGTCGCCGAGGCTCGCGTACGAGATTTCGTCCCTTCCATGACGTGTGGCATCCATGACGGCATCCTTCGGCTGAGGGTCGCTCGAAGTCAAGTCGCTGGAATGGTCGTTCGGTCGGGGCTTCCTGTTGGATGGGCTCCCTAGGTCCGGGTCCACGGGTTACCTTAAGCAGCCCTGGGATGGTTATCTGCAGGGGTTGTGACAGATGGGCTTCCTCTTTCTGTTCCCGGCTGCTCGTTCCAGAGGACGAGCAAAGAGTCCTCCGCGTCCTGGGACTGGGTGCACTGCTGTACATCGCTCCAAATTCCGCGATCCGTTGCTTGATCGCCTCCAGTGGTCACCTCTTGAGATGAAACTCGCGATTCGCCTCCGCAACTCCTCCACAGTGCCGTCTTCGGCCAGGTCGAGTTCCGCGGCAATGGCCTGCGCTCATCCTTGCGCCGGTATGAGACCCATTGTACGCCCATAGCCTGGGTCTTGCTCGCGTTGGGGTCCGGCTGGGTTCCACTTCCTTAATTGACTGGGGCCTTTGCCCTGCACTACACTCACTAAGTCACTCACCTCGCAGTTACGGCTGGTGGGCACGGGCAGGCCTTGGGTGTTGGTTCCTATGACCGTTCGAAGCAGCTAGCTTATTGTCCTGTTTCTGGGCTGTGATATACGTGCTTGTGGTCCGGTGGCTTTTATCTCGAGCCTCCAATCTCCTGTTAGGCCTTCCAATCGATCCTTGGTCACTTTTCCTTAGTCCTTGGAGTCCGGGTCGAGTTGTGTCTCCGCTGTCGTCCTTCCCTGATCGTAGGTATCGAAAATCGTTGTCCTTCCAGTCGTCGTCCCTTCGGAACTGATCCTTGGATTCGTCGGTCCCGGTAGTCCTGTTCCTTGGTCCTGGCAGTTGTGGTTCCTGGTCGTCTTGGTCCTTGCCGTGGTAGACCCTGGGTCCTTGCTGTTGTGGTTCCTGGTCGTTCTGATCCTCGCCGTGGTTTTCCTGGTAGTTCCTTTCGTCCTGGGTCCTTTGCCGTGGTTGTTTCCTTAATGGTTGGGTCCTGGCCGTGGTTGATCCTTGTTGTGGCTGCTGGTCACTGGTGCACTGTCCTGGTTGCTGGTCTACTGACTTCTGTCCCGATTGCTGGTCGCGGTCCCGATTTATGCCCGGGCGGGCCCGCTCCCCGCTGGCGCTGGCGGCGTCTCTCCTCCCTACTCTGGATCTGCTGCGCTTCTGTCGCCGCTGCCGCTGATCCCGCGCCTCTGTCGGCACGGCCACCGGCGCGCCTCTGCCGCTCTGGGGTTCGGCTGGTGTCGATGCCTGCTGCGCCTCTGTCGGCACTGCCCGCTGCTGCCTCTGTCGGCACTGCCGCTGCTGCGCCTCTGCCGCTAGCTGCGGTCCGGCTGGCGTGATGCTGCTGCTGCGCCTCTGTCGGCACGCCGCTGCTGCGCCCTCCGCTGTTTTGGCTGGTGTCGATGCGCGCTGCGCCTCTGTCGGCACTGCCGCTGCTGCTGCTACTAGGGGGGTTAAGAAGCCAGCCTGGGCTGTACATGATAGTTGGGCCCTGCACGTGCCCTTCGTTGCGGCGTAGTTTTGTCCCGTTATCCTCTGTAGCGTGGGCGTCGCTTGTCTCCTCGGCACACCTCTGTTGGCACAACCGGCAATCTTTTACTCCCGCACCGCCCCAATTGTTTCTGGCGCGCGATCGTTGAGATTTCCCTTTCCAACCTTCTCTTCGCCTTGGCTTTAGTCGCCGGCTGCTCTTTCTGCGTCGTTGATATTTCGGCTGTTGCTATGGTACCAGCGGTCTTTGTCGCTGTGGCTTTCCGTCGTTAGCTACTCTCTCTCGTCTTCGGTATTCTCGGCTGTTTTATGGTTCCAGACCTCGTCCGGGCCCATCCGCCGCTAACTTCTTTCTCTCGTCTTCGGTATATTCTTTGCCGAACGTTGCCATGGTTCCCAGGCTCTCCTCGCTTTGGTTTTCTGTCGTTAGCTGCCTCTCTCGCCTTCGGTGATATTCTTTGCCGCCGTTGCCATGGTTCCCAGCGCTCTCCTCGCTTTGGATTTCGGTCGTTGGCTGCTCTCTCGCCTTCGGTGATATTCTTTGCCGCCGTTGCCATGGTTCCCAGCGCTCTCTCGCGCTCTGCGCCGTTGCCAGTGTTGGCCGCGGGTCACTGTTTTCCCCATTCCCCCTCCTAAATCACGGAAAAATTCCCTTGTGGACTATTGGCCTCTGCCGTATAATTGTGATAGATCATGGTTATGGTGGTTTTCTTTTACTAATTCCAACCTAAAGGAAATAAGAAACTAACACTTAAAATAATAAAAGTAATACAAAGTAATAAAAAATAAATAAGAAGGGTTTTGAAACCTAAGGGGGAAAAATCCGTTCGTGCGAAACTGCGGGTGGTTCCCTTCGTTAAGGACGATCGGGGGACAAAAATGTGGGGGAGCGTCTCTTCCTTCACTTTTTTCCCCCGTACTGAAGAGTAAAATTATTATACATGTGGTAAAAGGGGATTGTGTTGTAATATACAGAAGGGCCCGATTCCGACCCCATATAGTATATATATTTCTTGATCAGCATAATAGTCGAGTCGATATAGCTTGTCTTTTCCGACCGGTGTCTTGTTTTCGCCCATTGCTCGGAGGTAAAGAGCTAGAGAAACCAATTTTTCTTTTCAACACTGATATGATATCCCACTCTTTATATATTTGCAAAATTTCGGCCCGCCCACTTCCGCCCCACAAAGGGGCGCACATCTGAAAAGCGTTCGAAAACAGAACAGAACAGAGAGTCACTGTGAACGCGACTCTACTTGTATCCCTACTCAGTCAGTAACATGTGATTTTGTGGAATTTTTCAGACTGAGGTAGGCTCAGTCTGTCAGGGTTCTC
This sequence comes from Drosophila bifasciata, assembly GCA_009664405.1. NCBI lineage: Eukaryota > Metazoa > Arthropoda > Insecta > Diptera > Drosophilidae > Drosophila > Drosophila bifasciata. The sequence continues at coordinate 9,810 of WIOZ01000093.1, forward strand.
TACAAGAAATTTTGTAGTATTGCTGGAACTTTAAGGGGCTTGGCCGTGAGACCGAAAGTGGAGCGGGCGTAGGGTCTTGTTATTACCGGGTAGGTAGTTTGGTAATCGCACTTGGCGATGAAAGGAAAACGCTGACACCTGAGTTTTGGTGTGTGCGGTAATATGGGTTTTGGCGTCACCTGATTTGGGTTCGCGCTCGGCGAAGAAATGATGACACTTCGTTGAGTTTGTTTTGATGTTATTAAATGGTTTTATTTGTGTTCTGTATTGTTTTCTCGTGGTTTTTTTGGTGTCGTGTAGTGGTTTCTTGTATAGTGTTCTTGTGTTCTTGGCGTGGTGCTGATAGCCGCGGCGGATGTACTCCCGATACGATTTAGAATAGGCGATGGACTGCCCTGATTGATCGAGGGCTCCGGGCTATTTAAGGCCGATCTCGATGGCTGAGTCCCAAGTTTGTGGTTACGAAAGGTGGTGTCGAGTTCTCTACTCGTGCCACCGGCCGGTCATTGCCTCGGTTGCACCGGAAATGAGCTGAGTCTAAGATTTGGCACTTTGGTCATTGACTCGGTTGCCCGGGAAATGACCTGAGTGTAGTTTTGAAATTCGGGGAAACTGGGGCGCGTGTGTCGATTTCGCGAAATCGATCGGCGCGTTGACTTGAAATTTACAGATTGGTGGCTGTGTTTGTGTTGTTTGTGTATCGAATATATATGAGCAAGTAACTTGGTGCTACGAATATGAATATGTGAATATGAATGTAACGGGACCTGGTCCCAGGGTTCGTTAACCCTTTCTTCTAGGTGGAGTTACAAATTGGCCACTGTCGTTATCGTTGCGTTGCGGACGTGGGGCCCGCGGGATCCTTCAGACGTGTTTTGGCGTTTCTATTGGTGGTTTTCCGTCGTCAGGGGTCGTTGGGATCGCTGGTGTCGTTTGCTTCCTCAGCAGGGTCGCTGTCCAACGTGTCGTGGTACTCTTTCAGGTCGTTGATATTTGCGACTTTCGTTTCCGACTTCCGGGGTGTTGCAACTTGACGATATTTGTTGACGCAAAACCTTTGACTTTGTATGGTGTAATGATACCTTATTTCAGACTGAGGTAAGCTCAGTCGTCAGGGTTCTCTACAAAATTTTTGTAGATTGCTGGGACTTCAAAACAAAGGCTTGGCCGTGAGACCGAAAGTGGAGCAGGCGTAGGGTCTAATTACCGTGTGGTAATTCGCATGGCGATGAACAAGAACGTTAACACCGTTCGGTGTCGCGCTCGGTGAGGAAAGTGCTGACACCAGAGTTTTTGGTGTTTGGTAATATTTGGTTGGGTTTACCTTATTTCCGTTGAGGGTTCGGCGAAGAAATGAGGACACTTCGTGTGTTTTGGTTTTTGATATTATTTAACTGGCTTTTATTTGTGTTCTGTGTCTTTTCTTGTGTCGTGTAGTGGTTTCGTGTATAGTGTTCTCGCGGAGCCGATACGATTTAGAATAGGGGATGGACTGCCGTTTTAGTTTAGGATAGGCGATGGACTGCCGTGTTTTAGGATAGGCGATGGACTGCCGTGTTTTTGGATAGGCGATGGACTGCCGTTACTGTGAGAATAGGCGATGGACTGCCGTGTTTTATGATAGGCGATGGACTGCCGTGTTTTAGGATAGGCGATGGACTGCCCTGATGGATCGCGGGCTCGGCTATTAAGCCCGATTTCTAGTGCTGAGTCCGCAAGTCTGGGTGCTGGGTTGGTGTCGGGTTCTCCGGCGCGTGCCACCGACACGGTCATTGCCTCGGATGCACCGAGAAATGAGCTGAGTCTAGGTTGTGGTCATTGGCTCGGTCGTACCGAGGAATGACCTGCGTGGAGGTGTGTAACTCGGGGAAACTGGGTTGGGTAACTCTTGTGGAATTATGGCGCGTGTGTCGATTCGGCGAAATCGATCGGCGCGTGGGACAAATTGTACAGTGTCAGATGTATGGTGTTTGTGTTGTTACAAAATGTGGTATGGTGTTTTGTGTTCTGTATTGGGTCTTATAAAGTTACATATGGTATAATATGGTGAGTGTAAATGTAACGGTTCGTTACACCCCTTTCTTCCGGGTGGGGTTGCAATGGCCGCTTTGGTTACTCCTGGGTCGGCAAAGTTTCTGGCCAACGTGTTTTGGCGTTTCTATTGGTGGTTTTCCGTCGTCAGGGGGTCGTTGTGATCGCTGGTGTCGTTTGCTTCCTCAGCCATGGTCGTGATCGTCGGCTCCGTGGCCCAGATGTCTGTAGAGTTCTCCATTCTCGAAGACGTAGTCGGGGTATTTATCGGGTTCCTCTTTGGTTTGCTGAATCCGTCGTGTGAGCCAGGGGCAAGATGTTGCGTCCTCTTTAGGTCTCCAAGGGTTGTCG
>WIOZ01000094.1:0-12377 GCA_009664405.1 Drosophila bifasciata
AAAGCTTCAAGCCCTAAAAACCGCGGGATCAGACGGCATCATCCCAGCCCATGATCCAAGCCCGACAAAACCATAAATTGGCCCAAACGGATTTACGAGGGGGTTTTCTCCCACGGACAATCCCGGGAAATGGCATCAGGCCCAGTTGTCTTCATACCCAAAGGGGTCTTTCCATATATTACGTAATTGTTTTCGATGACTTATGACCCCTCCCCACCGGAAATCTCTAAATAGACCGCAGAGCAGTGATCTCTTCCAATATGGGTCCATGTAAGGGTTCCGCCGGGGTACAGACTCCAGTCTGGCCGGGCCCGATCCCTGCAAGATTTTATTTTGTTGCGGGACCTCGAGAAGATTACAAAATGTCGCCCTGACGACTGGGATCACAACACGGTAAGAGGCAGTTACAACGGGGAGGGAAGGATCGGAAGTCACTGTCTTGCGTCCAGTGCGCGGACTGACCCCCTGACAAAAGGAAACTACTAGTGGGAAAGGGGATCGACCCCCGTACACTGTGCTTCCGCGTCCAGTGCCGCGGGCTGACTCCAAAAAGGAAACTACTACAGTGGAGAAGGGGAGGATCAGACCCACGTACACTGTACTTCGCGTCCAGTGCTGCGGACTGACTCCCTGACAAAAAAGGAAACTACTACAGTGGAGGGGGAGGATCAGACCCCGTACACCAATGCTTCCGCGTCCAGTGCCGCGGGGGCTGACTCCCGGCAAAAGGAAACTACAGTGGTGGAGAAGGGGAAGGATCAGACCCACGTACACTGTGCTTCGCGTCCAGTGCCGCGGGCTGACTCTCGAAACTGGGGAAATAAATACTGGGGAAGGGGAGGGATTGCTTACAGTCGCCGTGCTTCCGCGTCCGACTTCTGTAAAGGTGAGGTTGGGATTTGGTGAATTAAAATGGACTTCAGTCGTGATGGTAGGGGTCGGGGTACTATCATAAGCCCCCAGTTCCGCCCAGGAGAATAAATCGGGTAAATTTGCTTTTATTCTTTTGTTCTTTTATTGGTATCAGTCCCTACGCCCTACCTATCGCACCGCTGTTGCTGTCCTTACTCACTTTGGTGAAGCCAGCTTACCCTAATATCCACGGCCTGGTATTCCGAGCGGCTCGTTTGGTTACTCAGCGGGGAAGGCACGGTCACTTGTGGCGGCGGGGCACGGGGTTTATCTTCCGCGAACACGACTGGCCTTTTCGGTCTCCACTTAACTCCCCGAGCCGCACTTTTGACGCGTAACCGAACCCTTCTTTTCAGGCAGTGTCTTGACAGAGGTAATCGGTCGTTTCCTGATCGTCCCTCAGGATCGCGCTATCTCCCTCTTTTCCATTGTGGGGGGTGGGTCTACCCTCTGCTGAGTCTCTGCTGAGTCGCGCTGCTCAGCCTTCGGTCCTCGCTTGCTGTTCTGCGTTGTGATTTCTCTATCGCTATCTGTATTTTTTTCTAAGCTGAAGTCGCTCTCTCTCTGCTGCGGTCCGCCATTTCGGACCGTGACGTATGTTTCGCTCTCTCTCGTAGGCCTGTCGCTGGGCTGCTCTTTGAGCGAAGTTGTTCTCTCTGTTGTAGTGCGTCGTTTCGGACCGTGACGTAGGTATTGCTCTCCCGTAGAATCTGTCGCTTTGGGCTGCTCTTTGAGCGAAGTTGTTCTCTCTGTTGTAGTGCGTCGTTTCGGACCGTGACGTAGGTATTGCTCTCTCTCTCCCCGTAGATCTGTCGCTGGGCTGCTCTTTGAGCGAAGTTGTTCTCTCTGGTGAAGTGCGTCGTTTCGGACCGTGACGTAGGTATGCTCTCTCCGTAGATCGTGGCCTGCTGTGCTCGTTGGTCAAGTGTCACGTCACTTGTTCTTTGCTGTGGCTGTGTGTGTGTGTGTGGGGCGGTTAGAGATGACGAGTACGGTGACTGGTTCCTGACCACGGTTTTGCCCTGTGGCTTGCTTTATGGTTTTCCCTACGCGGCTTCCGCCTCTATTTTCACTATTTACAGCTCTTATATGACTAGGTGGAAGAAAAAAAGACTTAATGCTAGGGTGACTATGGAATAAACTTTTACGAACTATGAAAAAAGTAATAATAAATGAAAACTGAGGTTCTACCTCCCTCATGTAATATGTACCCCCTTGTAAGGGCACTCCCTTTACACCACGGACATGTAAAACTTCAAGAGCGATCTGTCCAAATCGTTCAAAAAAAAACGATCGCTTAAGAGCTATACAAACTTAGAGAGCACATTGCTCCGCCGTTACCTGAGCCATCACGGGGGCACTGGCAGATAAGTGCTTTTTACGCTGCAAGGCTGTCGATCCCTCACAACGACTTCTGTAAAAGTTGCAGGGTCTCCTATCTTAGGGTCGGTGAACTCGTGACCATCTTTTGATAAGGATTCTTTATTATACCCGTACTGAAGAGTAAAGGGGTATATTGTATTTGTGGTAAAAGTGGACACATTAACAGAGAGAAGGAAGCGTTTCCGACCCCATAAAGTATATATATTCTGATCAGCATCAATAGCCGAGTCGAAATAGCCATGTCTGTCCGTCCGTCTGTCCGTCCGTCCATCCGTCCGTTCGCCTTGTTTGTCGCCCATTGCTCGGAGGCTATAAGAGATAGAGTAACCAATCTCTTTATCCAGTCTGATGTGATATTTCACTCTAGAAAAGTGTTTATACAATTTTTCCCCTGCCCACTTCGCCCCACAAAGGGGCGCACATCTGTGGCGTCCACAATTTTAAAAGATAACAAAAGATAACGAAAAATGCAGGACTCGGAGATAAAAAGAATAAATAAATAAAAAAAGGCTCAAATCTGAATCGGATCGGATCATTATTATAGCTATACTTTCCCTCTCGCTCACACTCACACAAAAACGAGTCGATATGGTTTTTCATAAAAAATTAACGCCTTGATTTCGAGACTATAATAGCTAGAGTAACCAAACTTTTTGTTCAGACTCCTGTGATACCAAACCAAGACAAAGTGTATTTCAAAATTTCGCCCCGCCCCTTTCCGACCACACAAAAGACGAAAAGTCCACAATTTTGAAGATAGGAAAAACGAAAAATGCAGTATTGTAGAGAATGACCATATCTACCAGATTTGGTTCAGATCGGATCATTATTGTAGCCACAAATGATGAAATGAATTTTCAGCAACGAGGTCCCCTTGCGGGGGTTGTCCCCGCAACAAAATATATTTTTTTATTGGGGTTGTTGGCAGTAGCGGGCTGCTGATTCTCACTTCACACTCACGCTCACAGACTCTGCCTCGTGCAGTGTACACACACGTACACGTTGTGAGAACTGACGTAGATGTAGATGTCAGATGCAGCAAACAAATGTAAAATGTAAAAGTAAAAACTGATTAAATATTTAAAAAATTCCACATAAGTCACATGTGTACAGACTGAGTACGGGTATAAAAGTAAAGTCGCGTTTACAGCGACTCCGTACGTTCTTTCTCGTTTGTATTTTTGTGTCGCCTGGATCTCAGAGACTATTAGAGCTAGATCAACCTTTTCTGTCCACACTCCAGGATGATACCAAACCGAAACAAGTGTATTTCAAAATTTCGCCCCGCCCCTCCAGTCCCCACAAAAGATTTAAAATCCACAATTTTGAAGATAGGAAATGCAGTATTGTAAGAGAATGACCATATCTACCAGGTTCCCGAATTTGGTTACGATCCGGATCATTATTGTAGCCACAATGATCAAATGAATTTTCAGCAGCGGGAATACCCCGCGCCCTTTCAGCGTTCCCCACGCACCCGATTCCAGCGTAAGTCATTAATGGGGTTGATTGTCGCTACAGATTCTCCCTCTCGCTCACACACTGATCATACATTCTGCCTCGTGCAGTGTAAGTCTGTTGTTGTGAGAAAATATGTAGATGTAGATGACAATGTAGCAAAAAAAAAATGTTAAATGTAAAAACTGAAAAAACATTTGAAAAATTCCACATAAATCACATGTGTACTGACTGAGTACGGGTATAAAAGTAGAGTCGCGTTCACAGCGACTCCATACGTTCTTTTTTCTCGTTAATTTGATTTTTGTTGTCCATTATAATATCAAAAGCTATAAAATACAACACCTTTTATATAATATTTTTACATATTATTTATGTAAAAACATTAGGCTTTCCGCCTTATTCGGCATCAATAGCGAAAATGCAGAAAATAGGTGCTCACATGGCACCGACGTGGCAACTAAGCAAAGGCGTTTTAGAGCATATTCGTATACGTGGTGGATATAAATCTTTTCTCTGGAGCCCACCAGATCAAAGGGTCCTGCTTCCTATTCAGATACTCTTCCGCTAAAAAGTATTTATCTACTCTATAATGGCATCATCCGTGTTGTTGCTTGGCTTTTTACCTTGGTCGAACTTTGCTTTGTCATACTCGTCCCAAATGCAACTTTTTGGTTGGCGAATTTTCGTCGGTTTTTGATTTGGGATGACAGATCATCACCAACATTTTCAACCAATAGTGTTTGAGCGATTTTTACCTTTTAGAGCTGAAACTGCTTTTTTTTAAAGCATTCTTCGGACTTAAAAACCCGTTTTTTAATCTTGAGTCTAGTATGGTGCTTTTCCGCATACAAAATGTTTTTCTCAATTCGCCAAATCGTATGGTCATTGCCTCTCTCAGTTTTTCTACGACTTCCTGTAGAACCTCATTATTTATTTTGGACACTATTGGCAATCGATTGCTGCAGTAAGGTGGCCATAATAATAACCTTTGATAAGGTGACATTATTCTCGGCAGAAACTTCAGCTGTAATTTCAAAAATGGCTTCAGCATCGGCAATACATCCTCTGTCATTTCCCATTCTGCCTGGGTCAATGCAAGTTCTGGGGGTAGAAGTGAAACTGCAACCATAACTACATCTTTTTAAAACAGACAGGCGCTGAAACATTTTTTTTTATGTTGAGTTCCCAAGGTGTAGAAAATCTTGACCTCACTTGAGCTCAGGCAGCTTTAATTGGCTTTTGGATATCTTTAGCTTCTTGAGTCCGGATGAGCTTCGATTGAAAAACTCCACAATTGCTTTGGCTTTGACCCTCGCACTGTCAATTGGTCCTAGCGCTTTTTGTACAATAATATTTAAAGTGTGGGCAAAGCATGCAATATGGCACCAATTTCCCAATTTAATAGCCGATACGATATTAGCAGCATTATCTAAAGCAATAGCAGTAATTTTATTTTCAATTTTCCATTCAGCTGCAAACTTCTGTAGAAAAGAGCAAAGATTGATGCTTGTGTGCCTTTCACCGAATGCTTCACAAGCCAGCATATACGAAGATTGTAAATATTCTCACCTGGTCTATAAAATGCACGGTTACAGCCATGTAACTTTCATTGGTGAGCGATGTCCATCCATCGTCGTGGAACAACCTGCAGATGCTGCACCCATCTTCTCTTTTCACATTTGCAAACAAATTTACTGTGTATATTTTGAAGAAGTACATTAGACAGCGTTTTACGTGTGGGCATCTTGTATCCAGGGCAATGCGAAACATCCTCCATCAGCTTTTGAAGTCCGGCTCCTCCACGATCCGGGGAGCATGGTGGGCTTTTGGAAATCATTCGCACTAGCTGTTTGTCTAATTCCCCACTTTTACGAGCTGTGGGTGGCTTTTTGGGCAAATGCAGTAATTTTTGCAGTGATGTTGTTTGCAGAAATACTGGCCTCAATACTTCCAATTCCTTGCCATCTCCAAAGATCCTGGGTGTTTGTCTTTAAATGCCTTTAAATTGCTTTGAGAACCTCCGGTCGTACTCAACTCCGACTTGCAGTACCTGCACTTGGCCCTTTTTCGTTAACAGCTTCGAAGTGATTCCATAAATCACTATATTTTGCGTTTAAGCGACATTTTAAAATTCTTTTGCCAGAGTCCGCCACAACAAAATATGAAAAATTGGTGCCATACCAGCTCAAAGATAGCGAACAAAACGAACCAAGAAAACCAAACAGAGCTGCCATACCGGCTCAAACATAGCACAGAAAACGAAAAAACGATACGATGAACAAAAGAACGAACAAAAAAAGAACGATGAACAAAAAATAACGAACAAAAAAGAGCGAAAAAAAAGTAAAAGAACGAACGAAAAAGAACGATTTAGATAAACTTATTCAGTTCGTTCATTTCAGTGAATAGTTCATTTTTGTTCGTTCGTTCTTGACGACCCAACACTAGTGTATTGCTGGACTGTAAAAAGTAAAACTTTTACTTTTTTTGCTCTGCGTGGCCTCAACTGGGATGAAGCTGTGAGACTGCCTTTCTTACTTTCGTAGATTGCTCTTGATAAAATTTCGTAATTACTTAATCGTAGAAAAATACTTGGTGTGATTTTCATGCACAACTTTTCATTTTTTCGTTCGTTCTCTTTGTAGTGACCAGACGTGTTTTTTTTTTTTTTGCGTTCCGCTTCTTTCTCTTATATATTACAAACAACCGGTGTTTGGCCTAATAAATTTAATAATTACACTCCTAATCTGATTCTCTATCAAAAACTGCGGGTGCATACCTATTTTTTGTGTATAAACACGACGTTTTTAACCAATTTTGTGCGGCGGGTAATTGTGTTTTGTTGTTGCTTACAGTAAGTAAAGAAAATACATTTGGCCGCTCTTTAGCTTTTTGTCTAGCAACTCTCTCTCTATCACCCAAACTAACTGTTCTTCTCTCGCCCTTTAAACCTTTTGGTGCAGTAGCTCTCTCACTTGAAAGCTGTTGCAGTAGTTCTCTCTCTTTTTTTTTTTCCATTTCTTCTTTAAGCATTGCTTTTTAGAAACTGCTTGCACTGTGGTCTGATTGCTATTTGTTTTGATCATTCTTTTTATTATTGAAAGCAAAAATTTAAAACTAATTATGGAATTTTCAGTGGTCTGCGCAAAAAAAACCTGCAAGAAGCAGATCACTCACGATCAGCAGAACATACCTTGCTGGCTTTGCGACAGCGTAGTGCACGCAAAGTGTGCAGGTATTTCTGGCCGTGTGGGTGATGCCATTTTACAACGCAACGGCTTGTATTATAGTTGTGAGGATTGCCGTGCGGTAGAGAGCGAAACGCGCTCGTTTATGAGGCAGACGAGGAGTGGCTTTACGGAGCTGAATGTGGGCTTTTAAAAGCATTACGATCGGCTCTTAGCCATGGACACTCAGTTCAGCAGTTTACAGCTGCTGGCTGAGTCTCCGCGGCGCAAGAAGTCCACTCCACGGGACTTTCAGATAAGTGCAAACCGCCTCACGCCCGCCGTCATCTGAAAAACTCACCCGACCACTACGCCAGTGCAGCAGTTGATTTCGTTTGCCACTCCAAGGGTAACGATCGCTGCTGGTAATGCAGATTCGATAGCCGAATGCATCGTCTCGGAGAACATGCAGCCGACTGTAGCGTCCGTGTCCGTAGAGTCCGTACCAAACTCCATAGCCATCCCATCGATTACGAACCCACCAGTTGTTGAACGTCCGGGACCACCGGATATTGCCATCACAGGTACCGCACCTGTGGTGCCAAAACCACTGGTGCGTGTGTCCCACCAAAAGCGGCAAAGTTTTTGTCTCTCTCGGCTTGCCCCTGATCTTACATCTAATGATGTAACTGCTTTTATACAAAGCAAAATAAAAAGCCGAAGGCCTAAAGGTGGAGAAGTTTAATTTCGCTTATGCCAGAGAGATAGCTTCTTTTAAGATAAGCGTCTCCCCATCTCATTTCGACACCGTTTGCTCTGCCAATTTTTGGCCGGAGCACTTGGTTGTGAAAGATTATAAGGCTAAGAAGAGGAATAGGCCCCCCATAACTCTCCCCGGCAGTCAGACCAGTGCTCCATCCTCATGTTCCCGCTCTACTTCCACCCATCCAAAATACTAGTTTCCTCTCTTTTAATTACTTACCAGAATGCTAGTTTCAAATTTTTGTCCCATATTATTGTGTTTACTGAAACCTGGTTAAAGCCGGACATCCTTGGTTCCGAAGTTTTGGCAGATCGGTACACAATATTTAGAAATGACCGTTTGTCTCGACGTGGAGGGGAGGGTCCTCATCGCAGTGGACTCTAACTTCACGTCGGAACATTTCATATTCAGGTTCAACAATACCTGGAATTCCTGTGCATAAAACTGATTCTTCCAGCCTTTTTCTATTTTCATTACCTGCTCGTACATTCCACCGTCTTCGGATATCTCTATATACGAGCAGCACCTGTCCGCTTTAAAACTGTTTCTTCCTCGCTATCAGGTAAAGACCAGTTCTGGGGGATTCCAATTTGCCAGGCACTGTTTGGTCTTCGGTAAACGAGTCGAATAACCTTGTACCCATATCACAACATGACTTTTATTGACGGCTTTGCTAGACCTGTCCCTGTCTCAAGTCAACCATGTGAAAAAATTCCTTGGGTCGATTGCTCGATCTGTGCTTCGTCTCGATCCGACCATAGCGTTGTTAACCCGAGCCCTTCGCTCACTATACCTGAAGACTCCTACCATCCTACTTTCGAAGTATCGGTCGATATTGGACCTTCTGTATTGGATCGATCAGGTTAGCTTTCTCAACGTGTCCGCTGCTTTCGTAAGGCCGAGTTTACGAAGCTTAATAGCCTGATTAGGGATTTCGATTGGTCCGCTCTGTACTTGTGCACTGACGTTATGAAAGGCACATACATTTTCTATAATGTACATGACACATTCTTTGATTTTTGTGTCCCATATTTTCTGTCCGATTGGTTCTGGGAAGCCCCTTGGTTTACCAAAGAGCTATCCAGTCTAAAAACATAAAATCAAGACTTTATAAAAAATTTCAAGAAGTTGGCTCTCCTTCTTCTCTCTCTCGCTATGTAATAGCTCGGTCAAAATTTCACCATTGTAAACGCTCAATGCTACAAAAATTACCTAGCTCGATGCAGAATGCGCTTTTCTCAGGACCCTAAGCAGTTTTACAGCTTCGTAAGCAGCAAGCGTAAAACGTCCGCACATCCATCCTCGCTATCATTTCATAATTCGTCGGCAATCAATGATCAGGCTATTGCCGATCTTTTTTTGCACAATTTTTCCAAACAACCTATTCCCATGAAAGCTACTGTGGTCAGCCGTATCCATACAGTTTACCAAGATCGAACGGCATTTTCAGCCCTTCGTTAAATGAAAGCTCACTGCTTCAGGATCTTCGACTAGTTAAGCCGGTGTTCTCACCAGATCTTGACGGAGTCCCCGGCTGTGTACTCAGGTACTGCGCCGACGCTCTGTGTGGACCCCCTGCTTAAACTATTCACCCTATCCCTTAACTCCTCAGGTTTCCCTCCGATCTGGAAGAAATCGTTAATTATTCCTCTCCATAAGAAAGGTAATAAGTCTGACGCAATAAAATTACAGAGGTATATCAAAGTTATCCGCTATTCCTGAAATGTTTGAGAAAAATTTTAACCCCGCACTTGCAACATCTCTGCAAATCACTTATATCTCCAGCTCAGCACGGATTTATAAGGCGACGATCAACAACTACAAATTTACTAGAGTTTTCCCCTTTTTATTATTAAAGGCTTACATGCAGACGGATGTCATTTACACCGATTTCAGTAAAGCATTTGACTCTGTAAACCATTCCTTTTAGCACAAAAACTTGACATTTTGGGGTTTCCGCCCAATCTTTTGGAATGGATTTCAAGCTACCTTTGCTCTAGGTCTCAAAGAGTGATCTTCAAAAACAACTTGTCTTCACTTGTTCAGGTTACTTCTGAGTACCACAGGGCAGCCATCTTGGCCCCTACTTTTCACACTCTTCATTAATGACCTGCCTTGAGTATTAACAAACTCTCGAGTACTAATGTATGCGGATGACGTTAAACTCTGTGTCCAGTATAAGGACATTTCATTTCACTCTCGCTTGCAATCCGATCTCAATAATTTTCAGTAATGGTGTTGTGCAAATATGTTACACCTGAATGCCTCGGAAATGTAAAGTAATGACATTTCATCGCTCCAGCCCCTTGTTGGCTCCTTACACCCCTTTGCGGTGGTTCTCTTGAGAGAATTACATTGGTTGATGATCTTGGTGTTAAGCTAGACCCCAAGTTAAAATTTTCTGAACATATTTCTACCATGGTAAATAAAGCCATGGGAGTGCTTGCTTATAAAGAGGTGGTCAAAGGAATTTGACGACCCCTATATAACGAAGACTCTCTCTATATTCAATTTTGTTCGTCCGATTTTTTAGAGTACAGCTCGTGTGTATGGTGCCCTCAGTACAAAAGTACACCAAGACCGTATAGAATCAGTCCAGAAAAACTTTTTACTTTTTTGCTCTGCGTGGCCTCAACTGGGATGAAGGTGTGAGACTGCCTTTTTTATACCCGTACTCGAAGAGTAAAAGGGTATATTGTATTTGTGGGTAAAAGTGGATGTGTGTAACATAGAGAAGGAGTAATTTCCGACCATATAAAAGTATATATATTCTTGATCAGCATCAATAGCCGAGTCGATATAGCTCCTCTCGTCCGTCCGTCTGTCCGTCTGTCCGTCCGTCCGTCTTGTTTGTCGCCCATTGCTCGAAGGCTAAAAGAGATAGAGCAACCAAATTTTTTTTCCTAACTTATGTGTTCTCTCACTCCTAGAAAAAGTTTAAAAATTCCGCCACGCCCACTTCCGCCCCACAAAGGGCGCACATCTGTGGCGTCCACAATTTGAAGATAGCAGAAAACGAAAAGTGCAGAATCATAGAGAAAGACCATATCTATCAGGGGCCCAAATCTGAATCGGATCGGATCATTAATATAGCCACAATAGACAAAAAACATACGCATAAACTTCGCTCCATCCCTTTAGCATTCACACAAAAATCGAGTAATTTTGGTTTTTCGTATAAATGAGCGCCTCGGATCTCAGAGACTATAAGAGCTAGAACAACCAAACTTTTTGCCTAGACTCCTGTGATATCGCTTTTTAGTGCAAGTTTATTTCAAAATTTTGCCACGAAAAAGACGAAAATCCACAATTTTAAAGATAGAAAAAAAATAAAAATGCAGTATCGTAGAAATGACCATATCTACCAGATTCCCGAATTTGGTTCAGATCGGATCATTATTGTAGCCAATGATCAAAAATGAATTTTCAGCAGCAATCCCCACTCCTCTTGCAGAGTAAGTCAATTATTGTGGTTGATTGTTGCTGCAGCTTCTCTCACACGCACACTCACGCTCAAACATGCTGCCTCGTGCAGTGTACGTGTGTTGTTGGGAGAAGTGATGTAGATGAAGTAGATGTAGATGACTGATGTAGCAAAAATGTAAAATTTAAAACTGATAAAACATTTGAAAATTCCACATAAATCACACATGTGTGCTGACTGAGTACGGGTATAAAAAGTAGAGTCGCGGCAACAGCGACTCCGTACGTTCTTCCTCGTTACTCTTGCAGATTGCTCTTAATAGACCTTCCATCCTTACTTAATCGTAGAAAAATGCTTGATCAGGCCCGACAGCCCCGACTTGTTGAGCCGCATAAACTTCACGATTCCTATTAAGATCCTCTAGAAATTTTTATTCCTTTGTACCTTTCCACTGTGTAGATCGAATTATTCCTTGCATGAACCGTTTTGGATCTTATGCTCGGATTATAATTCGTTTTACCATATAATATTCACCACTAATTCACTTCCTCTACTTAAATCACTAATACTAACATACCCTTCCCGTAATTAGTAATATTATTTTGTAACTTTGCATGTTTGGCGCTGTGTTTATCTCTAATTTTCCTCGAATATTATTCTAACACATATCTTTCCTGAATGTTCGCGATCGATTCGGTACATGCGTCATGCGGCAGCGCCCCTCGTTCGGTTGGGGGAGGAAGGCTGCGTATCTGCCAGGGATCCGCGCATAACTGGCTTCGACTTGGTGTCGCATACAATTTTGATTGTGCAGTCATTGCACACCAACGTCCTAAAGTATATATTTGTTTTTACAAAGCCATGCCACATTCTTTTGCTATAATTTAAAAACCGCATGTAATTTGGTGCACGCGTTGCGGAGATACATGCATACACACAGATTTTTCTATATATTAATAGAATAGATATATATATAGTTTCGAAAGGTCGTTGAACTAGTTGAACTAGATATCGCGTGCCTCTGTGCTTTGACTTCTCTTCTTAAGGGCAATGCACTTCGGCCGTAAGCCATTCGGGTGAAACAGGGGGAATCACGGATGTCTGGCTGTGTTGCCATCACTGAACACTCGGACGGGGTAGGGGTGCCTCGGCATAGGGCATGCTCCCGGTGGTACAGTGGTACCACAAGCGGACTGTAACCGGCCGTAACTGTACACACCGGAAGTGGAAGTACGACTATACCTCCTCGTGAGGGCGACCGGTAACA
>WIOZ01000095.1:0-12033 GCA_009664405.1 Drosophila bifasciata
TGCAGGCTATTAACGCACAAGACATTCCGAGCAAATGTTGACAGGCAATGGAAGCTGACCATCACATGTAAAACTTCCGCTACGATCTGGCCAAATCAGCCCGAAAAAAGCGCCGGAAGGCTTTATAGACTCAGCAGAGCATTATTGCTCCGCCGTCACCCCCGAGCCATCACGGGGACTGGTAGATCGGCACACGCTGCAAAACTGTCGATCCTCACAACGACTTCTGCAGAAGTTGTAGGGACGAGGAGGAGGGGAGTGGTTCACTTCTTCGTCTCTTCTGTCTCTGCCCGGCCCTGGGAAACCGAAGACTACGGTTCCTCGGGGCCCCTTTCTCTACAGATATTTTCTGACCTTCGAAACCAAACCGGGGACTCTGTCTAAATACATCCAGGCCACCGGATGACCGCCCTTAGTCGGCACTTAGTTGCTCACCACGGTTGAGGGCGGGAGAAGGGGCTCGCGCCCATGCGGCATCACAATGGTCCACTAATCACCAAGCGAGCGGGGAGGTCTTCCTCCCCTCCGCTACCACCTTAACCTTACCTACATGGGTTTGATGGAAAGCGTCGAAATTATGATAGCAATGTGCGTATCGACGGGAGATGCAGAGAGATAATGGTTTCAACGATTGTCGTATCCCAATGGGTATCATTTTCTAATAAGTTCAGTTCTTCACATGCAGCACGATATATTGGGAATATTACACCATTAACAGTCCGTAAATGTGTAAAATGACGTTGGCCCAATTACATTTATATATTTACCAATAAAAATTCATCATTTTTCTTCTTCAGTCCTTTCATTTGCATTGTTTTCGTAGCCTTTTGCCATACGGCTTGTAGATGCCTTTGACCAAAACCGAGATTAAAAACATCTACATCTGTTGAGTTCAATATTAAAACTGATTCTTTTATTTCAAAATGTATGAGTTTAGGTAGCTCGACTGTGAAGTTAAACTAGGCTTATGTCTAGAGCCAACGCAGTAGTATGTGTGTGTGTGATTTATATATAGCTTAGGTAGTAAGATAAGATAAGTACATTGTGTTTTGCGTCGACGACCAACGCATTGCAGACATGTGTTAGCGTATCCTTTTTTAGAAGATATCTCGGCGATGCACTTAAGGACTAGATAAGTGTTGTAGGGTTCGTATAGGGGACAATTTATGAGTTTACGTCCAAATATTAATTTACATTGGTGTACATAAGTGCGGTTGTAAATGTGGTTATTTATTACCCTTCATGTTTTGTATATTCCCAAACATTCTGCAAAAGGCCAGAAAAGTGCTGAGTAGTACTTTTACAATTTTATTTCTCAATTATAATTTTGAGTTCAATACATTATTCCTTACATAAGTTCATTACCTTGAAACATATTTTTTATTGTTCTCGTTTTTACCTCAACCATGCTTTCCGGTATAACAATGCCTTGCAATTGCCGCCTTTACATTTATTTTTCTTATAAAATATACAAATAAAGTTACAGTTATTATTATTACTAAAATTAAAGATGTGTGCCCGGAAAGATGGTGAAATTTTAGTTGTTTTAATTCTAGCTTGTGCGTTTTCAAATAATTTAATTCACTCTTTTAAGCGGTTTATTTCTGTCTGTATGATTAAAAATTGGTGAGTCTAATTGGTTCCAAACAATCTTGGGTGTTTTCAATGTCTCCTATATATGACAAAGACAACGTTTCTTGAGCTTCTGTTTCTATACTGTGGTGAGGAATTAGAATCATATCATTAACTCGAGCAGTGCAGTTCGACCTAATTGTTAAAAAATTCCTTGTTCCGGCAAATCTACTATCTCTAAGCTTGTGGTGCCGCATTAAATCCTTTTTTGTATTATCCTCAACCTTAAAAAAACCAACTACTTTTTCTTTCTAACCTATCCAATACGACTTGCTTCTCAACGATTGACTTGTATATGCAATTTGCTGCTCTATTTGGTTTGAGAGGCTTCAGTTCACAACTGCCATCGCTGGCACTACCCAAGGCCAACTTCCTTCACAAACTCTTTATTAGATTGCCACCTTTTGACACTTATTAAGGGTAGATTCTTTTCATAAGGTGATATGCATCTATCTCGAAGTTATAAACTAAATACTGAACATCGACGTGCACCATAATCATGCGTTGTTCAATTCTGACTGGTATTGGAACGACTCTGAATAAAGCTGATGCATGTCGACCAAACAAAGGTATCTTTTGCGTTTATTTGCAAGCTTTTTATCGACAAATAAGCCCCCTTGCCGTTAGTAGAGTATAAACTTTTTAGCTCTGTGCCGGTTCTTTTCCCCTGGCAAAACAAACTTTTCTGATAACTTATCCTTTATTTTATAAATCTCCCTTTTAATTGACTGGGTTTTAAAATGTTAGTGTTAAGTCGACCGCGATTAATGTCTATCAATAAGCTTTTATTATTCCAGATTGTATTTTCTCGCATTCATCTATTATGTCACTTAATTGTTTGGTTATCATGAAGAATTTGATAGATTCTCTGTATACATAATATGATTCTTTGTAGTATAGCAGTCAAGTATTCTCAATTCGCGTATTCATTCCCTTTCAAAATTTCGCCGACTACCAGTAGTTGCTTTTTAAAACGTTTGTTGTAGAATCGACTAAAAGAAGTTTGTTTCTTACTTTAGCTCATTCAGATTGTGCTGATTGCTTTAATAAGTTTTTCATATTTTCCTCCATTTGAACCCTATCGTCTTCATCCATTATCCCAAATAAAATGTGATATAGGGATCCCATAAATCCAAATGGAGCTCGCTTATTTCTTTGATCTACTTTGAGCCATGAAAAGTTTTGTTATTTTCCCCTCTAAGTCTAACACCTTCCTTTCGTATTATCCAAAACTAAAAGCATTGGTCTTCGAAAGTATGAAGCCTTTCGCAAAATCAGTTTCATTTTCGAATCAGATCTTTACCCTTTTTCAGCATCTCAAATAGGCGTCCATATTGTAGAAAATAATTAGATTCCAAGAGGGAGGCTACTACTTAAACGTCCCCCATTGGATCTAAATATATTGCCGAAGTCTTATTTATTTTTTCTATTGCATATTTTCGGTTTATTAACTTTGGGTGATGCGTTAGAAAATTCACAACTTAAATAAATAACAACATGGCCATTATAAAAAAAACTGAGTTTGGACATTCTCGATGAATTTCTAGTATGTCTTTTTGCTGGATTTCTTCAGTATCAGACTCCAACTTTTTGTCGACAGACTTACCCAAGGGACAAATTTTTACCAGATGGGTCGGCGGATAAAATCCATCTGTAATTTAACTTCTACTACTCTGACCTTTTCATCTTCTTTTGCCTTTATGGGATTTTTTCCACTTTTCCTATTGGCCATCTGGCTGATGACAATTTTCATCTTTTTAAGAGGACAATTTGTCCTTCTTTCTATAGATTAGACTTTCCTTCTTCCATTTTTGCTCTGCTGAAGAGTATGCAGATACTCCTCTTTCCACTTCCCAGAAGTCTCTTCTTATCTTTTGATTAGTTTCCATCGATCTAGATTTCGGGGCAATTTTTTTCATCTGTCATTGGCAAAACTATATCTAATGTTGGTCTTTCCAATTAAAATGACCTGGAGTAAGAACTTTCTTGTTGAACCCATTTTCTGCAGAGTATAAAGGTCTTGAGTTCGCACATGCTCTATTTGACATAAGAGCGCTGACATCTTCTTCAGGGCTCTGGGTCCCCGATCACTTTTTAAGGTGATACTTCATGGATTTTACTTCCAGCTTCCCAAATACCTCCGAAGTGAGGTCCTGCGGGGAATAAAATGCCAATCAATCCTATCTTTTTCAAAGTTGCGCAGCAATCATAGAATTTTTGATTGCTTTAAATAGATCTTGGATCTAACTTTTTTGAAGTCCTACGAAATTTGTACCGTTGTCGGAATATATGTTGGTAACATTTACCCTCGTTCAGCGATAAATTCCTAAGTGCTGCTAAAAAATGCATCGTGAAGTTAAATCACTGACTATTTCTAATGTATGGCTTTTGGTAGCTATGACAAACAAATATACAGCAATATAGCCCTTATAGGTCTTTTTTGTCCACGGGTTTTGGAACATTTGACGTACAAGGACCTGCATAACTACCCAGTATTTAAGAAGGGTATGTCATTGTAACTCTGTATTGGAGGCAGATTGCCCATTATTTGGGTTGAGCTGTCTTTTGTCTGTACTTTGCGTAATTGACGCATCCTTCTTAAATATTATTTTTTTAACGAATTTCTGAGCCCGAAAATCCAATACTTTTGGATATAATTACGCATCAAGTTTATGCCATGTAAGGATTCTTTTTTTTGGGCATTTTTACCACGCCCCTGGATATGTGACATTTGTCTAACATTGCTGATGCTCTTCACATCGAATTCGGCAGCGGAATTTGCAATCTTTCCACCCACTGAAGTATTCCATCCGTGTCTAGAAACGATTTAAAGACAAAAATTTATTATTTGTCTTATTTCTTTTGTTATTTTTGTGCGGTGTATTTCTAAACGGAACTGGTATTCTTGCTGTTCTTTATAACCACCTTTTCAGCCAGCTTTAATTCGCTTACTGAGAGAAAAACATGGATATGATTTATTCTTTTGTTTTATGTAAATGAATCTAATCGTGTGTTTACTATACGTATAATTTTAATGCAGGAATACCTCTCCACAAATCGTAAATCGGATCGTCTTTTTTCGTTATTTATTAATGTGTTTATCAGTACAGCTTCCTCTATGGTTTGTTGTTGAGGCCAATGCTCCTTTTGTTTCAGCTAGCCATTTAGGACCTTTCCACCAAAGATCACAGTTAGTCAGTTTTGTCAGAATCGATCCCCCTAGATGCTAAGTCAGTTGGATTATTCGGACAGCTTCACATGATTCCATTCAGTATTCGTCAATCTCCGAATGTCATCCGTTCTTTCGTCTAATAAATTTGATCTACTTTTTTACCACTTTAACCATGCTAGTGTGATAGTGAATCACCCAAGCATAGACTTCTACCATACTGTCAAATGAGATTCTTTTTATTCTTTTGATTAGTATATTTTATAAAATGAGCGTAACAGCTCTAGTTTTCGATGGTTTTTTATTTTTTAATTGATTGACCTTACTTTTTTGCTAGTTACTATTATAGCATTTCCTATCTTTTGCATACACTACTGCAGCATATGCTTTTTCCGAAGCGTCAGCAAAACCCATGAAGTTGTATTACTGAAAATTTTTTTGAGTTTATCCACCTTGGAATTCGGAATGTTTTCTAAATGTATTAAATTTTCTTTGTAAGTTTCCCAGTTCTTCCTATCTTCTTTTCGATAATTCCTGATCCCACTTTTATTTATCCAAAAGCCTTTGAATGAACAGTTTTCCTACAATGGTCACGGGAGCCAGCCATCCTAAGGATCATAGATTTTCGATAGTGTCGATAACATTACTTTTTATTTGTTATTTTGATGACCCGCGACTTACATTGAACTTTAAAAAAATCTTTTGAGGTTCCCATTTTAGTCCAGAGTCTTAACACTTTCATTCTCAACAATACTAAGGACTTATTGTCACCAGTGTCTTTCCAATCGCTTTTTATGGCTTCTGAATTGTTGGAAATCCATTTCTTTAAATTGAATCCAACTTTGCCAGTTCGTTGAAAATTACTCTAATTACATTTTTTGCTTTTATAGAGTACGCGCCTGTCATTAAGTCATCCATATATAGAAATCATATCTAATTATTTCACTAATTTTTTATTCTGGCATTTGCCTGCTATATCAGCCGTGAACTTGCGGCAAATTATGGAGCAGATGCAGTACCATAAGTGATTTGCTGTCAATTTATAATTTTTAATTTTTCCTCCGGGGAATTCTCCATAAAAAATATATTGATATTTTTGATCTTTTTCGACTATTTTTTCTTGACGGTACATTTTTTCGATGTCCGCTTTTACAACATATTCCCATTTTCTCCACTTTAATAATGTCAAAAATATTTTGAACTCGTGGACCAATCCACATTATATCATTTAAACTTTTGTTATTAGTAGTTTTAATAGCGTCAAAAACTACTCTTAGCTTTTTCGTTAGGCTTGAATCTCTAATAACTGCTCTGATGTGGTAAAAAATATTTACCTTCATTATTTACCCTTGACCATATGTCCTAAATCCATATATTCATCCATGAATTTAGTGTGTAGTCAACCTTAAAAGTTTTCATTCCTATTTACTTTTTTTTCTCCAGATTCATAAAAACGAGCTAGTGCTTGTTTCTTTGAATCTCCTAAGGTGACATCTTCTTTTAAATGGAATTGACACAATGTAATGCCCGTCTGAATCTTTTTTGTTGTTTTTATGAAGGTTTTTTCACATAATTCAGATTCGATATCATTTTTTGTCTTCTTCCTCCACTTCCCAAATATCGATCCATATCTTTTAATCCGATAGTAGTTGCAACAATTGCCTCTTTTTTCCTTTTAGATTTTTACATCCAGAGACAATCCACCCAAACTCAGTTTTTGACCCAAGAGCCCATTGATTTTTAATAACTCCATTCTGTAGAATATGAGCGTATAACCTGCCCCAATTATAAGGTCAACCGGCCAGGTTTGTTAAAAATCGGGGTCAGCTAAATTAAACTTTTTCCCATTTTGATTTGTCAACATTAACGGTGTTGACTGGAAGCTATTTATTAATTTTGGCAGTATCATGGCTTCAACCTTAAAAATTTTTGTAAATTTTTACTTTTGATTTGAAGATTTACTTTATGCTTTGATATGCACTTTCCCTGGAAGATACTCCCACTGATCTCTGTTTGAGAACGAATTTTTGTAATTTCAAAATCTGCGCAGATTCTTTTTCTGAAATAATTGTGCTTTTGTGACCCACTGTCAATCAAAGCTCTAAATGTTTCAAATTCTCCATTAGAAGATTTGTATTTGAACACGCGCGGAAGCACAACGCTTGTTCCGGACGTCATGCAAGTGTTAACTTTTTCACTTTTTGATTTAAATAATTAATATGTAGCATGCTGTGGTGGATTTTTTTTGCACAGTGAACATGATGTATCGCTAGTGCATTTTTATTATTTGTGTGTTTTAGGCATTTAAAATCACAAAATGTTTTTAACTTTATCCATTTTTCAGATGGATTTAAAGCCCTAAATTTGTGACATTGAAATATTGTGTGCCCCATACCTTGCAAATCGGACAACTATTAGTTGAAAATTCTTTTTATATTGTTGATTAAATATTTTTTTTTTTAAATGCTTCTTTTATCCTGAACCGAGCTTATCGAGTTAAATCGTTGCTCCAAAATGAAATGACCGGACAATTTTTGAATTTCTCTTGTTTTTCTTAACATGTTTCATATATTTGCAGAGCCTCTTTATTAAATTTAATAATTATGTGTGCAAAGACACATCAACCATCAGATAACTGTGCCTTTAATTTGATCCAGTGGATTGATTCATTTATATGTCAATAAACATTGTAGCTGCCTAACTGAGTTACGGTTAAATTTTGTAGCTCGAAAAATGGTTTAATTGATCGGAAAATATTTTCTTTTCTGTACCGCTTGGTTAACAATTCCCCAAGCGGTCGCATAATTTTCTCCCTGAACCTAACAATAGGTGAGAAACTACATTTTCGCTTCTCCTTTAAGTGAAATTTTAAGGTAATTGAATTTTTAAGGTAGGACTTAAATCTCTTAAATGGATAAGTTCAGTAAATAATTAAAAACAGGTCCCAAATCTTTAAACCCCCAAAGAATGTAGGTACTTGAATTTTGGAAGTGTTGGCAAATCATCAATTTTTGATTTGTAATGGCCCGTTATCCTGGAAGTTTTTCTTCATGATCTTAGTTACAGTTACTACGTCAAACTCTAATTCAATTAAAACATCATCATACTTATCAATTAGTTCGTCTTCCTTTTATAGAAATTACCTTTTCCAATAAAAATTTTAATTTTTCTATCCTAAATTCAAAAATTTTTGCCGTCGTCTATAGCAATAAATGTGTCTTCTAAATATTTTTTTTTAACTGCTCTATTGATTTTGATAGTTTGCTATCTTTTTTTCGCGCATTGCTCTAAGCTAGAAGCCTTCTGATCTAGTCCGTATGAACTTTCCATATCGGAGCCTACACTTATTTTGATTTTGCCATCGACTGTTTTTTGTATTCTTTTCTAATATCTCCATCATAGCTACATAGTGGTTTTTTTAAAATAGTCGTGATCGACTACACCAATTTTCATCAGTATGTCATTGTTATGTATGCATTCCGCTGACAACAATTTAAAAATCTTTTAACTGTTCCCTACTTAAATTTTAAATTCTTCTAACGCCCTTATAATGGACGTTATCTCTACTTGCCTTTTTATTAAGGCTATGGTCTCTTTGGACATCATATTGTTTTTATATATGTATATATTTTTAATTCGACAATGAAAAATTATATAAAAATTAAATTTTTAACTAAAAATTTACTTAATAAAAAAAAATTTTTAATTTAAAAGAAAAAACTCAGCTGATGAAATTCGGTCGATGGGAGCTGCTCTTTGTAGTTGTTGTTGTAGTTCCTTTTTAGTCGTTGCTGTGTGGTTGTAGATCGTTTGGCGTTGCTTCTGGCGGTGTTTCAGTAATTTTTTGTGTCACTATGTTTTTGTGTTTTTTATTAAATTTGTGTTCGTTAATCTTTCTGTAACTGACGATTTTTTGTAGGGGTTTTTTTGAGTTCGTTTATCTTTTTCTGTCACTGATGATTTTGTAGGTTTTTTTTTTGTGTTTGTTTATCTTTTCGTCACTGATGATTTCTTTTTTTTTTTGACGTATGTAACTTGAACTTTTGTAATCTCATCTCTTTATCCTTGTCGATTTCGACCACAATGTAAAATTTTTACTTTTTATTTTTATTCGATGTTACGGCCTCGAATACGCCAATGTTGGAACGGTGTCAAAATTTATTAATTTCCAAAAAAAAATTTTTTTAATGTTAAATTAAAAACAAAAGACTTTGTTTATTTTTTGTTTTGTTTTTTATACTTGCACCTTACCAACAAGTGGGGATACTAGAGTTACTTATTTAGCAACCTGTAGTTGTAAGTGACTTTTGCACTTAACAGAATCTGCGTTGGTTTATCTTCTGAGTTGCATTTTACCATAGAGGGTGCAACTGCAAAGATGTCGAAGGACCAAAATGTAGATGCCTTGACCAAACCGAGATTAAAAACATCTACATCTGTTGAGTTCAATATTAAAACTGATTCTTTATTTCAAAATGTATGAGTTTAGGTAGCTCGACTGTGAAAGTTAAATCCAGGCTTATGTCTAGAGCCAACGCAGTAGTATGTGTGTGTGATTTATATATAGCTAGGTAGTAAGATAAGATAAGTACATTGTGGTTTTTGCGTCGACGACCAACGCATTGCAGACATGTGTTAGCGTGATCCTTTAGAAGATATCTCGGCGATGCAATTTAAGGACTAGATAAGTGTTTGTAGGGTTCGTATTTTGGGACAATTTATGAGTTTACGTCCAAATATTAATTTACATTGGCGTACATAAGTGCGGTTGTAAATGTGGTTATTTATTACCCTTCATGTTTTAGAGCATTCTAAACAGCTTTGTTGAAAAGATCTGATCGTCTTGGTCGTGCGGCATTTTCGTTAAAATAAAACTTCACTTCACCTAAAATTTTACTAAACTCAACTTTTCAACCATTTATTAATAGACAAAATTACTTAGCTGTTCGAGATGCGTTTTGTTATTCCAAGTCTGATGTTTTGCTAATAGTTAACAATTGTTTGAGCCAAGGGGCGTCGTATAGTTCCACAGTCCAAATACAGTCCAAAATGTCAAAATCCAAATCCAAGTGAAAGCCTGGGTCGTCAATGTTTACCAATTTATTGCTGATATGAGTATGCGGCCATGAGTACTCGCGTGCGAAAGTAACCGTAAGCCGCTTCGGATGAAAAGTCGGATTAATAAAAGTTGCGCCTGCTGCCGAGTGGCTGCTGGCAGCGAGAGCAGGAGCCGGAGCGCATGTCGATATTAGTGTAGCCTGGCGCTGCCGAGGGCTGTCGGCAGAGAGCGGGAGCGTGATCGTGGGTGGAGCGTGCCCGTGGTGAATTTAAGCGTGAAGGAGCTAGTCGTGCCGGGGGAAAAATGCTCTTAAGTATGAGGGGAGAGCGAGGGCAGCAGCTTGCGTAGCTGGAGTGCTAACACCGAGGTGTGGCGAAATGCCCACGGAGTGGCTGCCCCGCCAGCGCCGTCCCCACTCTGAACATTCTCCTCCCTTGCAGGATTTGAAGAGTTTTAGGTCTGCGTGCACGCATTGCGACACAATCCACCCAAACACCGTGATTTGCGCCACGGAAGGCCGGGTTGCGGGGGCGAGGAAGCCCGGCTGGATGACCTTAGATACAGGTCCGCTCCCAAGACGAGCGAAATGGCGCCGGCTTGTGGAACTGCCTGCGCATTGACACAGTTTCAAATCGTCGAAGCGAGCCCGGACAGTGTCGTCAGGGGACGGATCGGGGTGCGGACGCGGAGACGGGGCCGATTTAAAGACGGCCTCCCCTGGAGTCCGCCGTCTTAGCCCGGATCATGGCGGTGCAGACTCTCATCCCCGATGCAGGTGGTTGGAAGCGAATTTCGGCCAAACGTGGCGTGCTCCGCGCAGCTGACCGGCGTGCATGGATCGATGAGGGCAATCGTGATGTGCGTCCTCTGTTGCACCGCGAGGTCCTCACCCGTGCTGTCGCACGGAAGGACGTTTTTCTTATGCCCGGTGTTGAGCAGGAATCCGTCGGGGCCGGATCCCGAGGACAGGCGGCTGACCGAACGACGAGGGCGGCTCTGCGCGGCGGCAGTTGGAGGTGGAGGCGACGTAGATGAGAGGAGCCGCGCCGCGGTCCCGGAAGGCGGGAGCAGGGGGTGTCGCGCACTTCTGCACCGGTTCCACCGTGCAGTCCTGCCTCGAGTGGGCGTGAGCCAGGGCGTGCCCTCGAGCAATCACTGTGCATCGTAACACGTTCGGAGCCTTTGCTCGACGCTCATGCGTTTCCGGCAACTCCTCAACGGGTGGACTCCTGGGACACTCGGCACTTGAACGAGGTCCTACCTCGTGCCGGTGTGCTATCGGACTTGCGGCTTGCCCGGGATTGCGCTTACTGTTTTGGTGCCATGGCTATAATCCGAAAGATGACTGTGATGGAAGAAAGAGTCGAAGGATTAGTACAGTGCTGACACGGATTGTCACCGATTCGAAAAGGGAGCTTTTGGAACTGCTTAGGAACTACGGAGAAGTTAGCTGGATTAAGCGGATTCTTATGGGTCGGAGACTACGCGAGGGTAGGTGGAAGGGACCTCCAAATCCATAGGCAGCAGAACCACCTTCGTGATCGGTCTCTTGATAAGGCCGCGGGCTGTGAGTAAGTCTACCACGCGGACCTTTCATCGGGTCCCGGATACGTGCTCTGAACACGGCCGAGACGCCATTCGTGAGAGGGATGTTTATCTCCTTGATCACCAAGAGGTCGCCAACCTCGAGGTCTCTTGTCGGATGCTGCCATTTGTTACGCTTGTGCAATTATCGCAGGTACTCTGTCTTCCAGCGCGAACAAAATTGCTGGTTGAGAGCCTTGAGGTGTTGCCAGCGGTTTAGGATGGAGGAGGCGCTCGCCTTTATTTCGGGCTCTGCCACGGATAGTAGCGGCCCACCAATCAGAAAATGACCTGGACTCAAAGCCAACGGGTCCGTTGGGTCCTCAGACATTGGAGCGATTGGTCGCGAGTTAATGCATGCCTCAATTTTGGAAAGAAAGTTCGCGAACTCTTCTAATGTGTATTTGGAAGCACACATCGACCGTTGGAAAAGAGCCTTGAAGCTCTTCACACCCGCTTCCCATAAGCCCCCATATGTAGGGCCCTGGAGGGATGAATCGCCACGTTAGCCCCTGCTGTCTGTACACCACGGAAGTCCGAGTGCGAAGGGCCTCGGAAGCTCCCAGCCAGAGGCGGGATGGCCGACAAA
>WIOZ01000011.1:0-64474 GCA_009664405.1 Drosophila bifasciata
TTTTATTAATCATATGATGTAGCGGCAATACGCGTGTGTAGCTGGCGTATAAAAATACCAAAGTTATGATAGTTACATCCAGACTGCCAGAGGGCAGGCGGACCAATCCCGTGCCCCACTGCAAGGGTAGAGAACAAAAAAGCTCGGGCTGCTGCTGAGCCGAGTGCGAGGATAGATAGAGATGGAAGGCGCGGGAGAACCGCATAGACGCTGCAGCTGTAGTAGCGAAATGAGCATAAGCGTAACCATAAGCATAAACAATTACAATCTTGACAAACAGTGTTCATTCGAATAAGCAAACATTTGTAGGTAGATTTACGTAATATATAGGTAGATTTATGATATCCTGGATCGGCGGTGGCAGGTTTCCAGGGATCATCCAGCTGAAGTGTTCACGCTGCGGCTTGGCTGCCGATCAGTGATATTAGGGACGATTACAGCAGTGATGGGAGCCGGTTGTCGACAATCGAGGTGAAGGCTTATTTTCACTGACATTCCATCGGTGACGAGGCTGGAGTCGCCTATTCCAGAAAACAGTGGATGATTTTCTTCCGAAGCTGAAGCTGATTAGCTAAACGGGATGTTATTAAATGCAGTTGAGAGCCGGAATATAGCAGCGCTCGGCAAGAAACAAAGGCCCCAGAACTATTTTTGACTAGGACGGTGGCCGTGGGCAGTAGCACATCATCATTACTGAGATCCTGGGCAATAAGTGCAGAATATGCAGAGGCTGAAGCAGAGGACTCAGTGATGAGATGCGACGACGTGTCAAGTAGCACAGATCCACCGGGCTGCAGTAGCTTCAGGACCTCAAAAATGCAGGAGGTGTGGTGCCTACGCCCACAGGTACGGCATTTGCTGGAGCTGCATTTACTCAACCGATGGCCTGCCTTGGGCAATTTACACACAGGGAGCACCTTTTGGCTTCTTTATAGCGATTTGATGGAACAGTGCTATAAACTTGGGACAATGATGGATTCCGTGAGCACTGTCATTGCACAGAACGCAACCTGATGTGTTTTGCTTAAAGGCAGCAAGTATGGATTTGGAATGGCTAGCTTTACTGCTCCTGCCCACCTTACCGCTCGGCGCATAAGTTGTCATAACGAAATCCACTGTTTCCAACGTCCTGCATCGCTGTTCCAAAAACGAGGCCATGGACTCCCATGACGGAATCAAGTTAACGAGGCTGAGTCCTCTAATCGCTCCTCCCACTTGGCTTGAGTCGCTGTATCCAGTTTACTAAGCAGCACCTGCACAATGATGCATCCTGCGATCTGCTCAGGAGTGCCCAAAGCCTGGAGCGCCCGAATATGAGCGTTAAACTTGTCCGAGATCTCCCGAAGCATTGACACTGACCCATTCTCCACAGACTGCAGCCCCAGGATCTCAGTAATGTGCGCCTGAAAGATTAAACGACGATTATTAAACCTTTTTCCAACAACTCTAAGGCTATATTATAATTGCTGTCAGAAATTTCCAGGGCGCGCACTGTCTCCAACGCCGAATCACGCAGGCAAGATCGCAAATGCTGGAACTTCTCAATATTGGAGGGTCTGGATGGTTGTCGATAATGGTGGTGAACATCGAATAAAAGTCCGTCCAATCCGCATATCCTCCACTAAAACTTGGCAATTGTATGGGAGGCAGGGATGATGCTGGCCTGCGACGAGGTGGCGGCTGAGAACCAGCAAAACCAGAAGTTACATTCGGTCCAGCAACCGTTGAATGCAGTGGCGTATAGCCGCTTATCGTATCAATTTCACGCCGAATCGAAGCCTTGAGGCAGTGGCAAGCGTTTCAAACCTGTCGCACAGTCCACTGTGAATCTCGCTGAAGTCAATTCTTCGAGCTCGTTGTGAAATGTCTCAAATTCCCGATCAGTTTCCAATCTGCTCCAACTTTCCCACTGGTGTGTAATAGTCGGAGACAGCGGCCTCATCTTCCCAAGCGGTAGTCAATCTCTTAACCTTCTCGAAGAGTTCCGTTGACTTCATCCTCAAAAAGACACCCTGTTTTGCTCCCTTGTTACTGTCACTATAGTGTCGTTGGCAGCGTCCATAGCAGCAGCCGCTATATAAACGTTCGTAGCGGGAAGAGGAACGCAAAACGAAACGCGTGTAACAAACGGGAACCTCAAGCGCAATTCGTGTATGTAAGAGCGGCTGGTGTATATGCTTGTATAGCAGCTATGTGGTCGATGGCACTGGCTATGTACAGAAGAGCGAAAACAGACGAACGAACGAAAATTATTGTTTATAAATGCAGTTTGTGATTGTACTGATCAATTAATTATTGCACAATCACGTCAGGGTCACCAAATGTTGCGCTATTAAGCGTTTTTAATAGCTATTGCAAAAAGGTATGTTTAAATAAAGAGCCGAGGATTTCAATTGGAAATACAATTTTATTAATCATATGATGTAGCGGCAATACGCGTGTGTAGCTGGCGTATAAAAATGCACCGAAAGTTATGATAGTTACATCCAGACTGCCAGAGGCAGGCGAGGACCGGAAATACCCGTACCCCTGCAAAGAGGTAGAGAACAAAAACAAGCTCGGGCTGCATAGACGCCGCAGCTGTAGTAGCGAAATGAGCATAAGCGTAACCATAAGTATAAAATAATACCTCATAATCTTTACAATAAGCAGTGTCTAATCGAATAAGCAAACATTTGCAGGTAGATTTTACTTTAGGCTGCTCCACTAACTAAACATCAGGCTGGGAATCCTGACAATACCCTTCAAACGACCAACAAATTGGTGAAACGACGCTTGAGTTATCGAACAAGCCAAGCATCTTGGTGTCATCTAGACTCAAATTCTCCTGGAGAGAAACACAGAGGAAAGGAAGAAAAAGGCAATGGCTACAATGGAAGACCTTTTGCGCGACCATGGGGCCTACAAGCGCACATCATCCATTGGATGTATACAGCGGTAATAAGATCCATTCTGCGGCTAACCCAACGGCATGCCTTGGGGTCACTGGATCTCTCAATCTCCCCACAGTCTGCTCTGGACACCATGCTAATCCTGGAGCCCATAGACCTCCACCTTAAGAAACAAGAACTGCGACAAGTGCCGTGTGGCTTTCAGCCGCGCGGTTCGTCAGAAGATACCGCCTTATGGCCTCGCCACAATACTCTGTAAGGAGAAAAGTGGAACGGGTGAACGGAGCGACTACTGTGTCTCGGAGTTTTAATGGAAAAGAAATTTAAAAGGACGTAGAGAGGAGCGGATGCGTAACGCTGCCCTTGGGAAGAACGTGCTCACACCATCTTCACTGACGGGTTAAAAGACAGTCGAAGGACAGGGCTGGAATCTTCTCTGAAAAAAGCAAACCAACATATCCCCTAAGAACACCAGACTGGTTCAGTGTATTTCAGGCGGAGATATACGCACTTATGGCAAGCGGGCAAAGTTGGTATCCGAGGAACATAGCAATCTGCGCTGTTGACAGACAAGCTGCTATCAAGGCCCTGGTTTCCTGCAAGACCACGAGCAGACTCGTACGTGATACGGGTGACGCACTAAACCGGATCAGGGCGCACTCAATCACACTCCACGTGGGTCCCGGGTCACCGACATCGCGGGCAACGAGAGTGCGGATGAGTGTGCCAGGAAATGGATCGGCATCCAGCATCTTCTCTGTGGAAACATAACTCAGAGAGGCTGATGCTCTTTGTTGGAGGCCTCAGGATGGTTCGCGAAACCACCTAGGCACCGGGCGCAATCCCATGACGAGTGTGGGCAACACAATGGGCAATTCTTGCCTCCAAGTGACCTCGACTTCGGTGGAGTAGCCCTATAAACCTAACTTAACCTAACATATCTTCAAAATTGTGGACGCCACAGAAGTGCTCTCTTTGTGGGGGCTGAAGTGGGCGGGGCGAAATTTTGAAACACTTTTCAGGAGGTGAGATATCACATCAGTCTGGAAAAAAAAAATTTGGTTGCTCTATCTTTTATAGCCCCTGAGCAATGGGCGACAAACAAGACGGACAGACAGACAGACGGACGGAAAGACAGGGCTATATCGACTCGGCTATTGATGCTGATCAAGAATATATATACTTTATAGCGTCGGAAATTATTCCTTCTCTATGATTTACACAACTACTTTTTACCCTTAAATACAATATACCCTTTTACTCTTCGAGTACGGGTATAAAAAAAACGCTGAAATTTTTAGAAGAGTTTTTCTAAAAATACGAATGGGACGTGCTCGATCGAAATTCAACAAACGATTATATTCTAAAAATTCAAACAAAACTCTTAAGCCTGGCACCTTCGGTGTTAAAGCGGTACCATCGCCGCCAAAACGCCTGCCTGACTGACGAGACAAGTCGCCATCGCCGCAAGCAGCTGGGACTCGCCTGGTACGGAGTCCGCAGTGCTGAGGGGGCGATGAAACGACCCGCCCGTCAGCAGGTGCCTGGGCGTGAGGGCCTCGCCGTCGCTGGGGTCTGGCTGATGGCTCCCAGCGGCCTGGAGTTCAGCACGGCCTCGATTCACGAGTACCGTGGCGGCGAGCTCCTCTGCGGTTAGGGCAGCGCCGCATACTGCCCGTAGGAGTAGGCTCTTCGCAGACTTCACACCTGCCTCCCCATAGTCCTCCCATGTGCGGCACCCTCGAGGCGGTATGAACGCAAATTCGCATCCCGCCTCTTGATGCGAATCCGCGAACTTCGTCCGCCTCGTCCCTTCTAGCGCCTTCCGCAGAGCGCTGAGGTGGCGGCTCGCTCCGACGTAGTTCGTCGCGTTGTCGCAATGGACGGTCTGGGGATATCCTCGGCGACCGACGAACCTTGGAAAGCCAACAAAAAGGAATTAGTAGTCAAATCGGAGACAAGCTCTAAGTGAACCGCTTTGGACGCAAAACAAACGAAAAGCGCGATATACGACTTGTATGGGGCCTTCCTCGAATTTTCAATGTCGTCGAGACTGGGCCACAGAAATCAACGCCGCAAAATGGAAAAAGGGCGGAGAGCACGGAGCCGGTCTGCGGGCAAATTTCCCATTAGTTGCGTCAGCAGTCGAGGCGCTTGCATTTAAAAGCAGCGGATACACGATCGAACTGTCTGACTGCAGACCTCTTGAGCGCGTTTAAGATCCAAACACTCTGCCGGAGGATGCTCACAAAAGTGCTCGCGGGCCGACATGAAAATTGAATTGTGCAGATGACGAACAAATGGCTCCGCACGAATTGCGAGCGCTTCGTCAAAGCAAAGGAAACCTGGCATTGTATGATATAGGAGCTTTAGCTAGTCGCCCCTACCCTCAACAACGAAAAGTACACCAAGTCCCAGTGTCTTCATGGATGAATGGGTTCAACCGCTGAAGACTCGGACCGACTTTAGATCCTTTCCGAACTTTCTATTTCCTCCCGATACTCGTGACGTTGGATAATTTCGACACCGACAAAAGGCTTCACCATACTCTGTCGGTGAGACCGTTTTCGAACCGTACGCTCGGGTTTTTTTACATTTTCTTATAAAGCGGAACATATAACAAAACACTCTAAGCAGCTTGAGGTGTGACGAGAATCCTTCGATGACATCTACCAACAATCGAACTTTTCCACGGCAGCGGTCAGTCCGACCGATGTCTTCGTCTTCTCCAGCTCAATATCTTCTGAAGGCTCGAAATGAGGGTTTTTAGGCCAAATCCTCCTCCCTCATCCTTCAGGAATGATGGTCCTTCGAACCAGATTGACTGGACGATTTCGTTGACGTCACAACCTCTTGACACAATGTCTGCTGGGTTCTGTTTTGTCGGGACATGCCGCCACGTAGCTTCATCCGACCACTCTTGAATCTCAGCCACCCTATTCGAAACGAACGTCGACAACGTACATGGATGCGCGAATCCAGTGAAGCGTCACTTCAGAGTCTGACCAATAAACAGCTCGTTCGATAGGGACCTTTTAATAGCTTAATTCTGTGGCAGAGATTCGCCAGTATGTGAAGCGGCACATAACCAAGCTTGGGAGCGTTTCGGTCTTGAGCGGCGCTACTTTGGACTTTGAAGTCAACAACGATATCTTCAAACCTTCTGCAGTTCTGCCGCGTATATAGACACGCCCATAAGCTCTGGCGGAGGCGTCCGAAAAGCATGAATCTGGACCGGTGACATCGGATCGGTATACACAAACCGAGGTATAGATATCTCTTCCAATTGAGATAGTGTATTTTCAACATATTCCATGCTGTTTCCAAATGCATTGGAATCGACTCATCCCAATCTAGTTTGTTAAGCCAAAGTTCCTGCAATAGGATCTTGGATGACAATAGGACTTAACAATCCAAGAGGGTCGAACAACTTCGATGTCACCGACAGTATGTTCCGTTTTGTCGCTCGGAGACCCATGACTTCATTGTCAATTTGAACTGAAAGGCGTCTTCATTAGGAAACCATGAAATTCCTAACGCCTTGGTCGATTCTGAAATCGAGATCGTTATGGGCTTGACTGTACAACCACTCAGATGCGGTAATCTCAGGTGAGTTCGAAAAACCACTTCGCTAACTCAAACCCTGCGGTCTGAAAAGAACCTGGAGACACTTCGGACTTAATTGCCCTTAGCTCCTCTACGCATGCAGCACCAGTCAACATGTCATCAACGTAAATGGGAATGATAGTTTTGCAGACTCACTCAACCTTTTTAAACACCGGATAGCCAAGAAAGGGGCTGGTCCAGTCCCATAAGTCACGATGTTAAGCTTTATACAATCTCAAGGACTCACCTCTCTTCTCCCACACCATCATCTGAAACTGCCTATCCGCTTCATTCGCCATTACTTGGCGATAAATCTTGTTACGTCGGCAGTCAGGGCGAACCTGTGCAGACGGAAGCGGAGCAGCGTTGAGTATAATTCCACTTTTGAATGGTGGTCCGACCATCAGAATCTCATTCAAGGCCACCTGAGACGACGTTCTTGACGACGCATCGAACACGACGCGAAGCTTTTTTGACGTAATTTGGGGCCGAAGGACACACCGATGTGGAATTACGTAGTGTGGAGTAGGGAGGAACAGTATTTTCCGTGAGCGACATATGACCAAAAAAAGAGGTACTCTTCCATGAATTCCAAGTACATTCTTCAACTCAGGGTCACGAGACAATCTTCTTTCAAGCGCCAAAAACCGCGTTTCCGCAACATCAAAATGTTGCCCAAACAATTTGATCTGATTTAAACGGCAGACTTACTTCGAACCAACCTGATGGTAATACCTGAGTCGTCTTCCGAAAGTAATTTTCACATAATGTGTGCTCCGGCGAAATAAGTTTCTTTGGAGATGGCATTTCTTCCAGTGACCATTTTGCAAGGTCCTATCAATGGAAACCAACAACTCTTCATCGCAACTCAAACCGCTTGCAGTTTGGAGTGCAGGATTTTTGGAAACATATTTTCCCGAAAACCCAGCCAAGAAGGGTCTTCTGAAGAGTTGGATAGTCCGACCTTGTTTTGATTTGACCAACAGCTAATAACTCAAAGAATGATTCAGCTCCAATCAGCATGTCTATTCTTTGTGGCTTGTAAAAATAGGGGTCTGCCAGTGGTAGGTTCTCTGGGATTTTCCAATCAGTTACATTTTACTGACTGGTCAGGGTGATAACCTGAAATTGATTTCAGGATCCAGAAATCAAAGGAGAACTCGCTACCATTTATGCGCGACTTCACCACTGTGTGTATTTTATTCTTAACTTGAGAATTGGATTCACCAATACCAAGCAAGTTAATACATGACTCTCTCTACGGATCTGTAAGCGGTGGGCGAGTTCTTCCGTGATGAAATAGTCTGAGATCCAGAATCAAGGAGAGCTCTGGACAAAAAGTGATCACCGGATTTTGTTCGAACACTTTACGATCGACGTAGCCAGAATCACCTTGTCCAACGACGTCGCATGCAGAGCATGTGAGGTGGAAGGGTGATCCTGATTTAAAGGAGGAGACGAACTCTGGGGGTGGTGGCAACGCAGTAGGACTATTTTTCAGTCACTGTGTACCGATGCAACAATGAAGATGAGCGGCCGCAAACTCGATAATTTGGCGACCTTGAATCTTACAACAGTGTGACCTTTTTCAGACAATTTATACATAAGGATAATAACTTTGTAAACTCAAACCTTTTGCATAACAGAGACGCGAGAATGGCACGCAGTTGGCCACTACATGGGCCCCCTGAATTGCAATAGCTGCATGTCCGCTGAGCTTTTTACTGTTGGGAAGTGGCAGAACAAGCGAATGAACTTCGATTGTGCGACTTGCATTGGCATGACTTTATCTTGCTTTGGCTTTGTCGACTCTTCCGCAGACAAATGCTGGTATCGACGATTTAAAACTTTTTTCACAATCGACCACAGTGGTAATCTTTCAAAGTAAAGCTGTTCTTCCCACTTGTCTAGTCACTGGGTCGACTCTGTTCAAAACGATATGAATGAGCATTGCATTCGAAATCTTCGTATCGTCTCCCTATCGAGAGTAACGAACCATAGATCGATGACACGGTATCGATTAGGCTCCTTAGGGACGATGCGGACTGTTGCGAGATTTTTGGCAGATTGAACAGTGCAGAGATTTGGTTTGAAAATATTAAACACTCATTGTCGTATACGCGTTTTTAGGCTGGCCATAGCCTTTGCATAATTGACCTCGGTGACTTGGAACGCCTTTTATTGTTCCTAATGCTTCATTAGAGAGGCACGAAATCAAATGATTAAATTTTTCGATCACCGGTATACTATCATCATTATGAACGAGAGTCCCAAAAGGCTAATAAAATTTTTTTAAACCCGAATATTTACCACTAAATTTCGGTAAGGCCAATTTCGGAAGTCGAGCACGATTTGGGGCCGTAGCATACCGAGGGCGATGGGTTGCTTGATACTTTCAAGGCATCGATAAGCGAAATTGTCTTTGCCTTGGTTACAATGCCCATTTCTTCTAGCCGGCTCCAAATTCATCTTTGCTATCAATATCTTCTATTTGCTCGCTGCAATAGGTTGGCATCATTGATAGCCGAATTTAAAACATCGAGTCTACATTGCAGCTCTACCAACTGCAATGGGATCATCCCACCCTCTAAGCGATCTTCACAAGCGGCGAATGCTTTTGACTCGGATTTTGAGCTTATCACTTTAGTTCATTGAGAACATCAGCCTTATTTTCTTGTGCAATTTTTTGTTTGTTTATAATCTGCGACGACGACAACCACTATTTTTGTAGATGGATCAATAAAAATGTCAAAAAAACGAGGCAAAGAGAGCCTAAAATCGATATACCCTCACACTGTGGGTAGCGCCCCACTTTCCAAGTGAGAGCCGAAAACAATATACCCTCACAATGTAGGGGTAGCGCTTCACTGGCAAAGTGACAACAAAACAGTATACCCTCAGAAAACAGGGTAGCGCGGCAATTCTTCCAACAACTACACAGCAAGCACCGGTGTAGCGAAAACGAGAAACGAAAAATAATGCACCGGTAAAGCTGCTGTTACGTATGTATGTGTGTATGTGAAGAAGTATGTAAGTGTTATACACCGCGGTTTGGGTCAACGAACGTATGTATGTACGCACTCGACAACCAATGGTTTTGGTAGATAAATAACAATATAATATTGTAACGGACCACAACGGTCCGCCACACAAAAATGTACATTAAATAATATAAGACTATTATTAAAACACCTGACACTACCAAACACACTGCACCCAGTTCCGCGTTGCTATATTAGCAAAACACGCCGACTAGGTCACCTGACACTGCACTCAAGTTCCGCGATCACAGCGAAACGGTGCCCCAACATACATCCACGAAAACGCGGACTCAGCGGCCTCACACCCCAGGTGCCGGCTTTAAATAGCACGCGCCATGGATCATGGGGCAGTGCATCAGCAGTCCATCAACAGTGCATCAGCAGTCAACACCGCGCCTCCGTAAGAAAACACACGCAAAATTACTACGCGACACTAGCAATATAAAACCAATTAATCAAGAATAAAAGACAAATCATAAACCTCAAAAGCTCAAATTTGAAGTGTCATCATTTCTTCGCCGAGCGAACACAACTCAGGTGACCCAGAAACATATTATTACCGCACAATAACAAAACTCAGGTGTCAGCGTTTTTCCCTCCATCGCCAAAGTGCGAATACCGAATTACATGCACGGTAACCCGACGCCCGCCCGCTCCACTTTCGGTCTCACGGCCACCCCCTATAAAGTGCCAGCATTTCTACAAATTTCTTGTAGAAGGAACCTTGGACAGACTGAGCCTTACCTCAGCCTGGGATAGGTTTACTACAAGTGGCGCCCGAGCAGGGACTTTACTGGCAACTTTGGGGAGATTTTCAAAGCCGACTTTCTGGCAACTTTAAGGAAACTTAAAGAGAAAAACTTAACACGGGGATACGTGGACTAAAGACCCACGGCCACCTAACACTAAACTAAACTAAACACACAAATCCAGTCGCGAGTGCCACCGAGAAAGTATACGCAGTGCGCGAGTACCGAAAAACAGTGATCAGTGCCCAAAAAACACCCCAGAAGCAACACAAAACACCATGGAATCCCACGAAGAGGAATCAGGGCAGCGAACTCCACGCCGTAGAGAAAACCACTAACCCAGGCGTCAGCATCGGCCGGATTTACAAGCGTCGTCGAGAGGATCTGGAGGCTTTCGCCAAGGAATTTGATTCAGCGGTGAAGGAACTGTCGACGAGATACTAGTCTTTGCCATACTAGTCGCCGGACCACTCCCGCCGAGTAATTGGGTTCGCCTGGCAGAACTTGAGCGGAAATACGTCCGACTAGCCGGACGCTCCAAGTCCCGATGCCTCACCACCCCGGGTCCATCAGGCACCCAGAGGCAGGACCCAAAACCCAGCATACAAATCCCCACAATCGCTGAGAACGAGCCCCGACCACCAACCTTAATGGTCGATGATCTCCCCAGGCCGCCAACCACGGAAACGTGCCGCCTCACACCTAGACGGGCCCGACTACAACCGCATCGCACGAACCGCGGAACGCATCCGCGGATGGGGCATCCAGTTCAGCGGAGAAAATGACCCAATATCATTTTGGAACTACTCGAGGAACGCGCAAGCTCGTATGGAGTGGACACCAACCAGCTGCCTCGGGCCATGGCCGAGCTACTCACCGACCGGGCTAGCCGTTGGTACCGTACCAGCCAACTACAGTTTAGCTCCTGGGATACTTCGCCAGAAAACGCTTGTCGTATTTTCTGCCGCCAAGATATTTCCGAACAATTGGACGACCAGATCCGGGGCCGCAAGCAAGCGGTAAGAGAACCGTTTAAAGATTACCTCATCGAGATACGGCTACTCATGCACCATGCCGGGTAATGATCCAGTTAAACAGCTGCACAGAATCTACGACAACGCCTTGCCAGGAATCCAGCCAAACGTGCGACGAGACCAATTGGAAAGCTTGTCACAGCTGACACGGCTGGCCTCTGAGTACGAAATCATCCAAGAGGGAACAGGAGATCACCCCGCACCCATCCGAAGCGCACCAAGAGACACCCAGGCCGGCAAGTCGCCCAGATCGCAGAGAAGATGACTCCTACCGGACGCCGGCTCGAGACCCCATTGGGCCCTCAGCGGACACATCTCGGAGACAGTCAGCAATCCAACAGATGCGTGGCCGCAGTACCAACAGATGCGTGGCCCAACGGACGTGGCCCATCGCATGATCGCCCATTTCACCCATTTCCAATCCACGCACAGCCTGTCGCCGGTGTGGTCAATGAAGCACGCCGCCTACGACTGCACCCACCCCTCGATCCTATTCTGCTGGGAATGTGGAAAACGCGGCACTCGGACTATCGACTGTTGCCGCTAGGCCACGTCGGGAAACGACGCGCGTCTTCGACTGACACGGATCAGCCGAAAACGACGCCCCCAGACCCGCGCCTAAGCCGCCCGCTCCACATGAACGACGGCCGGATAGTGGCGATAGTGACGATAGGAGGACAAAGAACAGAGGCCACTATCGACACCGGGGCATCCCTGAAGTTTCGTCAGTACCAACCTGGCCCGACAACTAGACAATAACTCCAACCTGCAAGATGCATGCGTCCGCATACCCTGGCTGACGGCTCAGTCAGAGAGATCACACAAGTTCTACTGGCGCCCATCAAGCTGGATCATCGAGAGGTCCAAATCCCACCCTGGTCCTACCAAAAATGTTGGAGCAAGTTATTGTCGGCATGGACTTCCTATGTATGTGCCATCGAAACGACGATCTAATGCGGCACCACGCTGCTAAAACTACGAGATCACCGCCCCACGCCACACGCCACCGTCAGTTCTGACCAACCACGTCCAAGACGCCGAAACAAGCAACCAGAATCCTAAGCCAACCGCAGCGAAACACGTCCCCGACCTACCACAAAGAAAACGGCACCCAATACCGCAACGAAGAATACGACACCGAAACCAACCGCAGCGCAAGCGAAACACCGGCCCACAACGGAAAACACGAATCCGAAACAAGCACCGGTAAACTGCAAACCAAGCAAACGGAAAACGAATCCCACGGCCACTACGGAGCACCCGCGTCCTAAGCCAACCACAGGGATCACACATCCCAAACACACTACGAGGGTCCTACCACACATGAGACAAGAATCAAACACTTGAACCAGGCGCTCGACACAGGAAGCCCAGGATCAAAAAACAAACTACGGGGCACACGCACCCCGAACCCACCACAAGGATCTCACCCACGAGACAAACCGCAAACGAGCTTGAACCCGCTCGACACAGGAAGCCCAGGTCCAAGTTCAGCCACAGCGCACCCAGGCACCATACCCGCAACGGAGAAGGTGAACCCACGGACACCGTCAGAGACGACAACCAGCCCCGAACAACGACAACAGACGACAACGGCAGCAACAGTGCAACAACCAAACCACGAGGGAAACAGCCACGCAAATCCCTTGCTGGTCGGGTCCAACCATCGAACTAATATCCACAGAACCCTCCACCCGGAACCGAATCTAGCCCGATGACCCCCGAAAACACCGACCGCAGCCCTGTCGTAACCACGGCCGACGCCACCCTGATATTCGCCAACTCACTGGAGTACCTTCCGCGTACTGACGTGCCCGCTAGCGCTATGCACCACGCCATGCCTAGCACCACGTCCGAAATCTTCGTCGCCGAAACAAGTCGTTGCTGCGAAAACAGAGTCGTCACAGAGACCCGCCTGGCCATACGTAGATCTGGAGACATTACGACCCAGGTATACCGCCAGACCCACGAAGCTACGCCACTCACGCCAACGCTACCCGATCGTCGCCCACATAAGCGACTACCCCGTAGGATCGAACACCCCAGTGCGTTCGACACCACCATCCTCCCAGAAGACCCAAGCCAGCCCACGGACCCCGAGATCACCGATCCTCAGAACACGATCCAGAACGGCTCTCCGAGCCCTGGCCGCCGGACCTGGCACTACAGATCCAAGAATTTCTGGACGCAGAACTTCCAAAAAATTCAATAATCTCCACGGAACCTCGGACATCGCCGAGCACACC
The DNA here is from genome assembly GCA_009664405.1 of Drosophila bifasciata. NCBI lineage: Eukaryota > Metazoa > Arthropoda > Insecta > Diptera > Drosophilidae > Drosophila > Drosophila bifasciata. The sequence goes on from WIOZ01000011.1 coordinate 13,568, forward strand.
ATCATCATGAGGGATAATCGACCCATCAAGCAGCGGTACTTCCCAAAGAACCTTGCCGTGATGCGGATTATCGACGAGCAAGTGGACCAATTGATCCAAGAAGGTCTCATCGAACCCTCACGAAGAGTTCCCGCACAGCGCCCCCATCGTACTCGTACGTAAAAAGAACGGCAAATGGCGCAGGTGCGTGGACTACCGACAACTCAACACTCACTCTATTCCTGACGCACAACCCACCGCCCAGAATCAACTACATCTTGGAGCGCCTACAGAATGCACGCTTCATAACTACCCTCGATCTGAAGAACGGATACTGGCAAATACCCATGGCCAACGGAAGTAGAGAAGCCACCGCCAGCACGGTCCCCGGCAGGAGGTCTCTATCAATGGAAAGTGATGCCCTTTGGATTACATTCTGCACCAGCAACATTCCAACGGGCCCTTGATGGATCGGTGCCGACATGGAACCCTACGCATTCGCATATTTAGACGACATTGTCGTCGTCGGACGAGACTTCAAGGACAACCTACACAACCTGGCAATAGTCCTCTCTCGCCTTCGAAAAGCGAACCTGCGGATAAACGCGGAAAAGTGCACATTTTTCCAAAGCCGGATCAAATATCTTGGTCACGTCATCAGGAAAGAAGGTATCCACACAGACCCCCGACAAGATCGCTGCCGTCAAAGAAGGCCGCCATCCACGAACCTAAAGGAACTACGTCAGTGCATCGGAATGGCATCATGGTACTGGTGTCGCGTCAAGACGCATGAGTTTATTCGGAGAAATTTTGAAGTCTAGTGTAAGATAGTTTAGGGCGAAGCGGGAGCGCAATAAAGCTCTCTCGCTCTTGGCGAATTCGCCCCCTTCGCCGCCCTAGATAAGTTAGGGGCTTAAGAATATTTTATATAACGAAAAGGAAAACAAGTGGAGAAATATCATTGAAATCGAACGCACCTCAGTTACCCTCGTCTCGTTTAAATATATAGAAATTTGCAGCCACCAAACCCTCGGTTTTTCTTGTAGTAAAATAAATTTAGAAAAAGATTCTAAAATTTCATGGCGCCCCCGGGTGGACTTGCAAATTAGCAAAAGCAAAAAAAAAAAAAAAAAGGCAGAAAAGTGACAGTGACACGAGTGGTGAAAAAATATACGCCAAAAATTGAATAAATATATAAATAAAGTGTATATAATATATGTACATCTGCCCGCGTCGCGTGTGTGTGCAAAATCACCCTCCCCAAAAGTAACACACCTAAAACTACCGCGACGGACGGCTAACAAACATACAAACAACAAAATACCTAGCGATCTCAACCACCGAGGGATATCCATTCCGCCAACATTTGCCAACTGCCATAGGAAAGTGGAATTCCCAGGATCGTTTACATATATACTAGAGGTATTTGTGCAAAAATTGAAAGCTCGAGTAAAGACAGAATAATTAAAATCTCGCAGTTACTGTCTTGTGCGAAAATAAGTGCACCTCGCTTTCAATTCTTAGCACATCCGTATGACATAGTAGAGCTTTAGATTTGCATGTATTTTAGTAGAGTTTGTACATATATTACATATATCACATATATTCACATACATCAAACCATCTTGGACGCAGAACATATATACATATAATTTATAACTGCAATCACTGTCGCCCCCGCACCCCTTTCTCGTTTTCGTTGCGCAAATATATACATAGTTGGGTCATTGGCCAAGCGCACACATACCAACGTAGCAGCTGCAGCGGTGAATTTTCGTTCTCGCTTTTTGCTCGTCACCGTTGCTGACCGTCGTTGTTGTTGGTGTGTTCTGCGTTTGGCGCGTTTTGAGTCAAACCGTTCGCCAAGCGACGCGCTACCCTGTAATCGTCGGGTATATAGTTTTGTGCAAAGGATCCAACTGTCAATTTGTCAAAGCGTTGCCTCGAATTTCAATTGGGTGTCTATCGGTCGGTCAGCCAGGCCCAGCATACACAAGCGCCAACACAGCTTAGACACACACACATGTGCATATGTTCACAGCTTCAGCGGTGAATTTTTCGTTTTCGCTTTCGCTTGTCACCGTTGCTGTTTGTTGTTGCTCTTGTGTGCTTTGTGTTGGCACGCCTGCGCCAAAAGATCGCCAAGTGCCTCGATACCCTTTAATCGTCGGGTATATCGGTTTTTTCGCCTCATTTGCTTCAACACCAGGTCCGAAACCGATCGCTATGGTGCCGTATTAGTCGCCGGGTATATTGTTTTCGACCTAACAGCTTCGCGCAGCAATTATCGTGCCTCGAAGTGATTCACTTAAGTATCGAGATCGGTCAAATCAGATCATATCGATTTTTCGCTGAAAAATTTGGCTCAGCTCCCGTGTGCAAAGGTTCGCAAACTAGCGGAGCGGCTGGAATTTGGGGAATTCCGCTAAGTGGACAGAGCTCGTTGCAGACTCGACGTACTGGAAAGCAACTATAGCCAAGGCAAGTCGCCGGGATACTTTATGGAAGAACTCTCGATTTTTCGACTTATCGACGCTTTGTCCAGTACAGTATCGCTTCTGTAGCCTGCTTCGACGCCTCATTTATTTAAGACCGCAATGACGAAAGCATTCCAGTTATCGAAAAGTTTAAAATACCCTCTAGTCGTTGGGGGTATATTGTTCCAAGTAATTTGGAAAACCTGGCTAGCTTAAAACAATTTATGCCGAATGTCTGATCATTAACGTGAGTGATTTTCCCAAAAGTATCCAGAGTCAAGATGAATCCCAAATGAGATCATAATCCACCATTTTCTTGAAGAGCTGAAAAAGTTATTCCAGCATCCATGTCAAAGGCATTCGCCGACTGTGCGGACCGGCTGGAAGCATAAATGGGGAGATTCCGCTGCAGTTGACAGAAAGCTCAGTGCAGACTCGACGTACTGAAAACAAAAACCCTATAGCATCAAGTAAAAGGCAAGCCAAGTTCAGGAGGATCAATCGAGAAGCTGATATAGATAGTGACGATGACTTTGGAGCCGAGTTGGAAGAACTCTCGATTTTAATAAAAGGCAAAGATACTGTCGCTTATCGACGCTATTTGAAGACAGCCAGTGATACAATACCTTCAGTATCAGCTTCTGTAGCCCCTGTTCGTGCTCGACTTCCGAAGTTAGCCCTATCATTAAAGTTCAGCGGAAAATATTCGGAATTCAAAGGCTTCATTGTTTTATTTGAGACTCTTGTTCACAATGACGAAAGCATTCCAGTTATCGAAAAGTTTAACCATTTGCTTTCATGCATCATCTCTGGTGAAGCGTTGGGAACGGTAAGGGCGTTCCAAGTAACCGAGAAGCAATTATGAGAAAGCCATGGCTAGCTTAAAAAAACGGGTCTATGATAACGAATGTCTGATCTTTATGAACCATATTGCTGCCCTATTGAATCGGTCTTCCCAAAAATGACCCCGGAGCAATCTGCATCGTCCTTAAGGAACCTAATCGATACCACTTCATCGATATATGGTTCCTTGTTGTCGATAGGCGATGACCAAAAGATCTCGAATGCAATGCTTATTCATCTCGTCTTGAACAGAGTCGATCCTGTGACCAAACAAAAATGGGAAGAACAGCTCGATTATGAGAAGCTGCCGCTTTGGGCTGACTGCGAAAAATTGCTTAATCGCAGATATCAGCATCTTTCGGCCGAAGAATCGGCAAAACCAAAGCAGGAGCAGAAAGCTGTGCCAAGCAAGCCTCACAATCGGAGCTCATTCGCGTGCTCTACTGCGAATGCTAAAACCAACAATGTAGTTACTGCAATGCAAAAGACCATTTGTTGACTACTTGCAGTCCATTTGCGCGGCTTGCAGTGATGCAAAGATTCGAGTTTGTCAAATCGGCATCGCTCTGCATCAACTGTCTGCAACAAGGACACACTGTGGTACGATGCAAAGCTGGCAAGTGTCGAGTGTGTGGCCGCTCACATCATGCCTTATTGCATAGGTACACAGTTGTGGATAAAAGTTTAGCGTTACCATCACCCCCAGAGAATTCTTCTCCCCTCCTAGTCAGAGTAACCCTTCCACTTCGCATGCACTCCATGCGACAGCTTTTGGATAGAGTAATTCTGGCAACGTCGATCGTAAGCGTCCGAACTAAAATGGAGAGTATGTTTTGGCCCGAGCACTGCTTGACTCTGGGTCACAAACTAACTTCATAACTGAGGACCTGGCACAGCGCTTACAGATCCGTAGGGAGTGAGTCGTGCATCAACTTGCTTGGAATTGGAGAATCTAATTCACAAGTCAAGAAAAAAGATACACACGGTGGTGAAGTCGCGAATCAATGGGTAGTGAGTTCTCGGTCGATTTCTGGATTCTGAAGTCAATCTCAGGATACCACCCTGATCACGCACTTAATGTGAGTGACTGGAAAATCCCGAAGAACCTACCTCTTGCAGACCCATATTTCTACAAGCCACAAAGAATAGATATGTTGATAGGTGCAGAGTCATTTTTCGAACTCTTATCGGTTGGTCAAATTAGACAAGGTCCTGACTATCCAACTCTGCAGAAAACGCTTCTCGGTTGGATTGTGTCTGGAAGATACAGTCCAAAGGTGACTGTCACCCAGGAAGCGAGGAACTGTCTGAGTTGTCGAGAAGAGTCAGTGGTGTCTATCGACAGCACACTACAAAAGTTTTGGTCACTAGAAGAATTGCTATCTTCTAAAAGCCTTTAACTCCTGAACACAAGTTATGTGAGGAGCATTATAGAAAAGACTACTCAAGTCTTGCCTTCAGGTCGGTTTGAAGTACGGCTGCCGTTTAAATCCGATCCAAATTGCTTAGGCAATTCCTTCGATATTGCTAAACGGCGGTTTTGTCGCTCGAAAGAAGATTGTCTCGCGACCCTGAGTTGAAGAAAATGTACTTGGATTTCATGGAAGAGTACCTCTCCTTAGGTCATATGTCGCCGACTGACAATACTTGTCCTTCTGCTCCACACTACGTAATTCCACATCAGTGTGTCCTTCGGCCCCAAAGTACGTCCACGAAGGTTCGCGTCGTGTTCGATGCGTCGTCGAAGACGTCATCTCAGGTGGCCTTGAATGACATTCTGATGGTCGGACCGACTATTCAAGAGGAGTTATACTCAACGCTGCTTCGCTTCCGTCTGCACAGGTTCGCCCTGACTGCCGATGTAAAAAAAGATGTATCGCCAAGTGATGGTGAATGAAGCGGACAGGCAGTTTCAGTTGATCGTGTGGAGAAGAGACCCATCTGAGTCCTTGAGAATATATCAGCTCAACACTGTAACATATGGGACTGGACCTGCCCCATTTTTGGCTATTCGGTGTTTGAAAAGGTTGAGTGAGTCTGCAAAGCTCTCATTCCCAAAGGCTGCTAAAGTTATCGGGTCCGACTTTTATGTTGATGATATGTTGACTGGTGCTGGTTGCGTGGAGGAGTTAAAGACAATTAAGTCTGATGTGGCTCAGGTTCTTCAAACCGCAGGGTTTGAGCTGACCAAGTGGTTCTCGAACTCAGCTGAAGTCTCAGCATCCGAGAGCACAGTCAAACCAATAACGATCTCGGACTCGGAGTCAACCAAGGCGTTGGGAATATCGTGGCTACCGCATGAAGACGTCTTTAGGTTTCAAATTGACAGTTCAGTCATGGGTCTCCGAGCGACAAAACGGAACATATTATCGGTGACATCAAAGCTGTTTGACCCCTTGGTTTGTTAAGCCCCTTGGTAATCAAGGGAAAGATCCTACTGCAGGAGCTGTGGCTTAACAAACTAGATTGGGATGAGTCAATTCAATGAATCTGGAAACATCTTGGAACTTTCTAAAAAAGAATCCTTGAGTCAGCTGGAGAAGATTGCCATACCTCGCTTTGTGCATACTGATCCCATGTCACCGATACAAGTACATGCCTTTGCCGACGCCTCCATGAGAGCTTATGGAGCATGCGTCTATATCCGTAGTAAGACTGCAGAAGGTTTCAAGGTCTCGTTGTTGACCGCAAAGTCGAAAGTAGCGCCGCTCAAGACGAAAACGCTTCCAAGGCTTGAGTTATGTGCCGCTCACCTTCTCGCAGATCTCTGTCACCGACTCAAATCGCTACTCGAGGTGCCGATTGAACGAATGGTGTGTTGGTCGGATTCGGAAGTGACCCTTCATTGGATCCGATCCCACCCTTCGTCGTTATCAACATTCGTTGCGAACCGAGTAGCTGAGAGATTCAGGAGTGGTCAGATGATGCTACGTGGCGGCATGTTCCAACTAAACAGAACCCAGCAGACATAGTTTCGAGAGGTTGTGACATTGAGGAGATTTCGCAGTCGATCTGGTTTTAGTGGACCAGCGTTTTGAAGGAAGAAAAGAGAGCTGGCCCAGAAATCCCCACTTCGAGCTTTCTGAAGAGGAGCTGAAGCTGGAAACCAGAAAGACAGCGGTCGGACTGACCGTGGCCGCTAAATCAAATAATTTAGTAGAAATTATCGAGGGATACTCGTCACACCTCAAGCTGCTAAGAGTGTTCGTTTACGTGTTCCGCTTCATCCGAAAATGTAAAGACAAAGGTCTTAGAATTTGAAGTCACTCCGTCACCATTAGAGTACGATGAGGCTTTTCACAAAATTGTCGAGCTGATCCAAAAAACGAGTATCAGGAAGAGATCGAAAGGGTTCGAAAAGGCACCAGGTTGGGCCCCAGTCTTCAGCGATTGAATCCCTTCATCAACGAAGAAATGGGGACTTGGTGCTCCTTTTCATTGTTGCGAGTTGGGGGCGACTAGTTAACGCTCTATGTCATACCATGCCAAGTTTCCTTTGCTGTTGACAAAACGCTCGCAGTTTGTGCAGACCTATGTTCGCCATCTGCATCAAACGAATTTTTCATGCCGGCCCACGAGCACTTGTGAGCATCCTTAGGCAGCGTGTTTGGATAGTAAACGCTCAGGAGGTCTGCAGGGCAATGGTCAGGTCGTGCATTCGCTGCTTTAAATGCAAGCCTCGCCTCCAGACCCAAATGATGGGAAATCTACCGCAGACCGGCTCGTGCTCTCCCGCCCATTCCGAGTATGTGGCGTTGATTTTTCAATGGCCCAGTCTATACGACACAAAATTCGTGGTAGGCCCCTTATAAGACCTACATAGCGTTATTTGTCTGTTTTGCGTCCAAGGCGGTTCATCTAGAAATTGTCTCCGATCTAACGACTAACTCCTTCTTATTGGCTTTTCAAAGGTTCGTTGGTCGTCGAGGATGTCCGCCCGCGTGAACTGCGACAACGCGACAAATTTCGTCGGAGCAAGTCGCCACTTCGACGAACTGAGGAGGGACTGGAGACGGAAGCGGACTCAATTCGAGAGTTCGCAGCGCGAAGCGGCTGCGAGTTCGCCTTCCTGCCACCTCGAGCTCCGCACATGGGCGGACTGTGGGAAGCAGGAGTGAAGTCGGCCAAAAACCTCCTGCTGAGGTCGGCCGGAAGCGCGCTCTTCACCGCCGAGGAGCTGGAGAGCGTGATGTGGGGCATCGAGGCGGTGCTGAACTCGCGCCCTCTGGGACCACTAAGCCCTCGACCCAAGCGACGGAGACGCCCTGACTCCCGGGCACCTGCTGACAGGCGGGCTGCTCATCGCACCCCCAGCACCCCGGACCCCGGACCAGGAGGGTCTGAGTTGCTTGAGGCGATGGCGGCTTGTCTCGTCAGCCAGGCAAATGTTCTGGCAGCGATGGTCCCGGAGTATGTGCTGGGCTTGCAAATAAGATGCAAGTGGCACCAGGAGCAGCCCAACGTCGAGGAAGGCGACCTCGTCATCGTCGCAGAGGACAACCTTCCGCCCCAACAGTGGCTCCAAAACGGAAGGGTCATCGAAACACACGCCGGGCAGGACGGAAAGGTCAGGGTGGTCGACCTCAGGACGAGCAGCGGAGCGGTCTACAGGAGGCCGATCCATAAATTGGCGATATCTGCCGATGGGTTGAAGTCCCACAGGCCTTCAACAGGGCCGGTGTCGCGTCAAGACGCATGAGTTTATTTCGGAGAAATTTTGAAGTCTAGTGTAAGATAGTTTAGGGCGAAGCGGGAGCGCAATAAAAGCTCTCTCGCTCTTGGCGAATTCGCCCCGCTTCGCCGCCCTAGATAAGTTAGGCTTAAGAATATTTTATAACGAAAAGGAAAACAAGTGGAGAAATATCATTGAAATCGAACGCACCTCAGTTACCCTCGTCTCGTTTTTAAATATATATAAATTTGCAGCCACCAAACTCGGTTTTTTCTGTAGTAAAATAAATTTAGAAAAGATTCTAAAATTTCAGTACCGAAGATTCGTTCCAAACTTTTGCTACAGTCGTCCAACCAACTACTCACGACAGCTCGAACTCGAAACAAAACGTAGTCGCCGACGCCCTGTCTCGACAACCCTTGGAAACGCTAGCCAGGATCAAAGAGGACGCAACAACCCGCCCCTGGCTCACACGAAGGATTCAACAAACCAAAAGACGAACCCGATAAAAACCCTGACTAAGTCTTCGAGAATGGAGAACTCTACAGGCATCTAGGCCACGGAGCTGACGATCACGACTACGTGTCATGGAAACTCTGCGTCCCAAAGGACCGACGCCAAAAGAGTCCTCAAGCAATGCCATGACCAGCCCACGGCAGGTGATAACCCCTCGGCGTTCGGAAAACCATCACACGGATCGCACAACGATATTACTGGCCCGGCCTATACCGCGATGTGAGGAAGTACGTACGCAGCTGCTTGAGCTGTCAAAAGTTCAAGGCACTGCAGCGCATGCCCGTGGGTAAGATGCTCACCCGCAGGGCAGAGGAACCTTTCGCCACACTATGCGCCCGACTTCCTCGGGCCACTGCCACGATCCAAACGAGGAAACACCATGCTACTGGTATTCTTCGACACCTTCTCGAAATGGACCGAACTAGTGCCACTTAAGAAAGCTACCACAGCAACCCCTAGAGAGCTTTTCGGGAACGCATTCTAAGCCACTTCGGCGTGCCAAAACGATTTGTCTGCGACAACGGAACGCAGTTCACCAGCCGCTCGTTTCGTACGTTTTTGCAAACAGCCGGCGTGACTTGCAACACACCGCACCATACTGCCCCAGGGAAAACCCTACGGAACGGGCCAATCGGACGGTGAAGACCATGATCGCACAATTCGTGGAGGACCACCAAAACACATGGGATGAGCTGACAACCGAGATTTCACTGGCAATCAACTCCAGCGTCTCCGAAACCACTGGTTTCAGCCCCTCATTCCTGCTACACGGGAGAGAACCTCGCTTACCTGGAGCACTGTACGATGAAGTCACACCAGGGACAGGAAGCCCACGGACACAGCACACGCGAAGGCAACGCGACTTAAAGAAGTATTTGCAATAGTACGAAACAACATCCAGCGGGCAAGTCAAGAACAATCCCGGCACTACAATCTCCGCCGCCGACAATGGCGTCCCACGGCGGGCTCACTAGTGCTAAGCCGACTAGTGCTCTATCTAATGCAGTCGACGGTTTTGCGGCGAAATTGGCCCCAAAGTATGACGGGCCCTACAAAGTCAAAAGGCTTCGATTCGGCAAATATCGTGAAATTACAGCACCCCGGAAGCCTAAAAACAAAAGGTGGCGAACATCAACGACCTAAAAGAATTCCACGACGCAGTGGACAGCGGGTCCGCTGATGACGCAAACGACACCCACAGTACTACTGACCCACTTCCGGGTATGCCAACCGCCAATTCCGCTGATGGAGCAAAACGTAGGCAACAGTACTACTGACCCACTCCCGGGCATGCCAACCGACAATTCCGCTGATGGAGCAAACGTAGGCAACAGTACTACTGACCCACTCCCGGGCATGCCAACCGACAATTCCGCTGATGGAGCAAACGTAGGCAACAGTACAGCTGACCCACTCCCGGGTATGCCAACCGCCAACCACCAACCACACCCACCACCTTTCATCCGCCTTGGAAGAAATCGAGGTGTAACGGACCACAACGGTCCGCCACAATAAATATATATTAAATAATATAAGACTATTATTAAAACACCTGACACTACCAAACACACTGCACCCAGTTCCGCGTTGCTATATTAGCAAAACACGCCGACTCAGGTCACCTGACACTGCACTCAAGTTCCGCGATCACAGCGAAACGGTGCCCCAACATACATCCACGAAAACGCGGACTCAGCGGCGCGCGCCATGTGGATCAATGGGGCAGTGCATCAGCAGTCCATCAACAGTGCATCAGCAGTCAACACCGCGCCCCGTAAGAAAACACACGCAAGAATTACTACGCGACACTAGCAATATAAAAACCAATTAATCAAGAATAAAGACAAATCATAAAACCTCAAAAGCTCAACGAAGTGTCATCATTTCTTCGCCGAGCGCGAACACAACTCAGGTGACCCAGAAACATATTATTACCGCACACACACCAAAACTCAGGTGTCAGCGTTTTTCCCTTCCATCGCCAAAGTGCGAATACCGAATTACCTGCACGGTAACCCGACGCGCCCGCCCGCTCCACTTTCGGTCTCACGGCCACCCCTTGCCCTAAAGTGCCAGCATTTCTACAAATTTCTTGTAGAAAGAACCTTGACAGACTGAGCCTACCTCAGCCTGGGATAGGTTTCCCTACAAAATCAATATACTGTATAATGAGCAATAATAGTCCGAACATGAACTAAAAAAAAAACGAGAACGAAAACAATTGAATTTCGAGGCACGACGTGTAAAGTTGGTTTCAAGTGAGAGTCGAAACCAATATACTCTCAAGAACCAGGGTAGCGCGTCACTTGGCTCTCCGTTTTCATCAAGCGCGCCAACGAAAATTCTTTCACCAAGTACACAGCAAGCAACGGTGAAAAGGAAAGCGAGAGACGAAAAATCTGCTTGTATTTACGTATGTATTTTGAGAATTATATGTTATACCCGCGGTTTGGATTAACGGACCAACTTTTAACGAATTTTAAACGAGAAGGAAAAGGGGGGCGACAGTGATTGCAGATAACGTTATACAAATATTTAATTGTGCGTCCAAATAGCGGTTCGATAGAGTTTTAGTATGGTTTTTATGTGCGATATGGGGTTATATGTATGTGCACTACTTAAATGCATGCAATCAACTCTACTATATCATACGTATGTGCCAAGAATTGAAAGTGAGGTGCAATTTTTCAGCACAAGACAATTTATGAGTATTTACGAATGTCTCCGACTCTAACTTTCAATTTTTTCGCACAAATACCTCAGGTTCTGCTCGCTCTTTGAGTCCAGATTCCACTTCCTCTCCTTGTGATCTCCTATTGCCATTTGGTGCAGCGTGATGTTAATCTGTAGCAGCAACGATGGGTTGGACTACGCGGCCGACACGGGTATTATAGCCAGGCTTTTTAAACAAATAAAACCACTGAGGACGCGGGCAACACACCAGATATTAGAGTTGGAATTTTGAACTCTTTTTCTTTTTTGATGCACTTCACTGCACTTGTGTCACTGTCACTGTCTTTTTATGTTGCCTTTTTTATTAATTTTACTGTCCACCCGGGGGCGCCATGAAATTTTTAGAAGAGTTTTTCTAAATACGAATGCGAAAACTTTTGGTGGGTAAAAATTTATTTAGCCGAAAAGAACGTGCTCGATCGAAATTCAACAAACGATTATATTCTAAAAAATTCAAACAAAACACTTAAGCCTAGCTTACCTACGGTGGCAAAGCGGGGCGAATTCGCTGAGAGCGAGAGAGAGCTTTTTATTGCGCTCCCGCCTTGCCCTAACCTACTTACACTTCATAGACTTCATACAATACAAATTCCTAAACTGAAGCAAAACAAACGCGTTGGTCGTTTTCAAGATGAACAGCTAAATGAACTACAGTTGGATGCCTATCATGGATCGGAAATGATAATGTTCATTTGAACTGATGTATCTGCCCATTTGAAATTGAGTGATTTCATCGGTTAGCAACCGCTCTAAAACAGCCATATCACTTCCTTTGTGGATGTACTTGCAAATGTATTTAATAGATTGAACTGAATTGCAGACCTCTACGTTTATGTGCGCTGTATAAATCTTTGATAATAACGGAGGAATATGGCACAACCCAACGATTATCAATTTCCAAATCTTGCTTTTGAACTCTCAAACTTACCGAATGGCCATTATCTTTCAGTTGATCGACGATCCCGATTTCCGCATATCCATCGTTGCCCGTCACTGTATTGGAGACCAAATTTTTTGGAAAACGTTTGGAGCATTACCCTTCAACCATACATGGTGAATTCAAATTCAACGCACCACATGGACCGTGAATAATATTTGGTGACCACTTCAAACAATTCAGGATCCACTGTCCGATCTTGAATTTCGGCCGAAGTCACATCGTCAATTTGAGGGGGGCAGTTTTTCAATCAGCCAAATCAAAATATGCGCTTGAGGGAGGCAAAGCCCGTTTCTGCCATTCAATGGAATACATCCACCATTGAACAGACCCAAATGCACCATGTTTGACAATTAAATCCATGAGTGATTTAAATTTTTGTCAAAAACACGTGCTAAAAATATCATGGCGATCTTTCGATGTTTGACCAACAAACAATAATGACCCCTGAGATTTCTTCCCATTGGGGATTACACGTGAAGGTGATAAACAGGTCTGGTCGACCGTAACTGCGAACGTATGACATCGCATCTTGCGCGTGCTCAAACATATAACGTAACATACGATGACGGTAATATTATCATAGTTCCAACGTCTTCTGCATTACCATCGTTGTTATTAGCATCACGCAAATAAACACACCTTTCGGAAAGTAATTTGGCCTGATTGATCGAGGAAAAATTCAACCGTTCCTGATTCAATTTTTGTATACATGTCAACAATATACTGGTGGAAAAGTGCTGTACACTTCAATATGTGGTTGTCTTGATTGTGCCGTATCTGCAGCCTGTATGCGTAAACATTCATAGCACTAACTTTCTTTGTTACTTCTCGACCTACAATTGAATTAAATACAATTTCAATTAAAATAGAAATCAATCATAAATTATTCATCAATATACCGTTTACTGGATTTATAATTTTAATGTTGAAATTATAGCCATCTTGGCCGCCCAAAACAATATCGGATAGTGTAGTACATCATAACAGCGATGAGTCTCGGACACACGGTCACCATATCACGATTATTAAATTGGTCACCAACTATGACTATTGCCACTTCGTCAACTGTTTGTGCATTGAAACGCCTTGAATGTTGTCCAACCGGTGTTTTATCAGCTCGAATAACAATTTTATGGACGTCCGAAAGCATTCGATCAAGCGACGTTTTGAATAAGTGAACCAATTCGTTATGCTCATGGAACATATCTTGCAAATCGAAAAATATTTTTTCTCCGCGGGTTGGTAAAAATGGCACACCGACGATCAGCTTTTGTCTTCTGCGTTCCCGATCAAATTTAATTGCAAAAATTGGTGGTCTGCGTTGTCGAAAGGTAACAAAGAGCCAGCTCGATGGTATAGTTGACTTTGAATCTGAATAACATATACGATAGAACGTCCTATTCGCATAAACAAAACTATTTAATTACCTTGAATGTTGGCATGAAGTTATAATATGATATGATATTTATGATATTTGTGGCGCTAAAGATGTCATTTGAAAACTCAAATTATACTTTCGTATATTGTTCGAAAAATGATTAGACTCAGGTGACTCAGATGTGCTCAATGGTTGTGGTGGGCTCCCCGATTCAGGCAATTTCACTTTACCACTCGCACAGCACATCCCATCTGCTTCACCTTTAAATTTAAATGCCTGACAATGGCGACAACGGTCGTTCTTTGGACCAATTATTATTTGCCTATGAGAAGCGTAATCGGTGGCACTATTGTATGCGAACGCAACACCTTGTAGATTATGTATATCACGACGTTCATTTTCAGTTGTTTCATTCTTCCTTTGATTTGAACGGGACCTTGCTGTGCGTAAACGATTATTTTCATTGTAATTTGTAATGTTGTAAAAACAAAATCTATCATAAAATGTTCTGTTACATAATGATACAAAGTGAAATGAAAAGGCGTTCAAACACACATTTTAGAAAAATTTGAGACGAAGTCTAAAAGTTTTCTCGAAAAAAAAACTGCTGATTTCATCTTTTTTTGCATTTAAACACGTACATTTGTAGTCAATATAATACTGCTTACAATACAATACAGTACAATATACAAAACTGTTTTCACAGAGTGCCACAAATGTTTACAAACACTCATTAATTTCATCAGCAGCAGTTGTTATATACATATGTATGTACATACATACTTCCTTCATTCTTGAGGAACCTATTTATGGAAAAATTAAATAATTTTTTTGTGCAAACCATGCCACATTCTTTTGGCTGTCATTTAAAAATAAACCGCATGTAATTTGGGGCACGAGTTGCGGAGATCCATGCATGCACAAAGAATTTTTTTCTTCATATTATATTTATAGTATTGATTATATGTACATATGATAAAATTTAAATAAATTTAAACAAATGTTTAAATTCACAAACTTCCTCTCAATCGTCACAGTTGAACCACCAGCATAACATAATGTCCAGAAGGAAGGAACAGGAAGGGGAGCTACGTTGAAAAAACCAATAAAAGATGCTGGTGCTGAATTTATTAATTTAAAATTTATTTTATTAATTTATTAATTATTTCAAAATTTCTAATCATCACAACTAAGTACTGTAAACTTCTTGATTGATAATATTATTAGAACATAGATAAGTAGCGGTTGCCCTGCTGCGCTCTCCCTGTTACAGTGCGCTAAGCACCTGCCACTTCGGCTGCTGCTTAGATCGGCCGACTTTCCCGACATTAATTTCATGCTAATTTCTCAAAGAATAGGTTGCATTCTTACCCCTACTGTCATACATTTATCTTGCCGGTAATGAGCAAGCAATCGGTTTTAGCTAGTCGCCGTTTTAAAAAAATTTATATAACTTTTAAGTCAAAGTCGAACAGAGAATTTCCGAAAGCTTTAAAAATCAACTATCAAATTGTAAGATTATTGGTTTTTAGCATAGGAGATATAAGTGCTAATAAGCTTAAACATTTTTCAATGTACTAAAATAAATTTAACTTTCTTCACACACTGAAGAAATCCTTTAAATCGCCTTCAAGCTGAACTACAAAAAGCCGGGAAAATGGCAATCAACTGGCTGCAGTGTATTTTCAGGAAGGTTTGGTATAGGGAAAATACCACAATTTTGTCTTCAGGATAATATAGTCTTTTATCCCTAAAGCTGGGGAAAACCCCAAACTCAATCCCAATTCCAACTCAATCCCAGTTGCTTTCAGGCGTACAACATACCTACCGGTAAGGTAAGTCTAGGGAACAGCACTTCATGAAGTAATCTCCGCGGTGGAGAAATCCCATACCGTCAAAGAATACTCTCTAATTGCATTCCTCGACATCGAGGGCGAAGCCTTGACTGACCGGGGGGGTGTAAATCGTCACTTGGTGACGATGCTCATCGTTAAATTGCTCCCATGCAGGACGGTCACATCATTGCGTCACATGGTTTGGGAGTTGATCCCTCAAAAACGGAACTTTTGTTGTTTACAACTAAATACAAAATTCCGCCTCTTAACCCCCAATACTAAACGGATGCAGCCTCTCCTTCAGCGCCAATGCTAGCTACTCAGGGGTTGGTAATTGTCAAGAAGCTTAGCTGAAAAACCTGAAATCACAGAAAGAGTGAAGAAGATTACGATTACTTTTCTACACTTGAAAAAGGCCATTGGCTTAAAATCCAATCATAGTTCAATGGATATATGTACATAGCTATACTATAGTAGTTAGACGAATGCTACTCTACGGAGTCCCTGTGTAGTGGCCTGATCTTGCAATGCTATTTTATGCCTTCATAGCAAAACAACTGGGGAAGGTACAACGAACTGCCGCCATATGCATCAGTCGTGCTCTCTGCACAACACCACACGATTCTCTAAGTGTTATCTTATGCCTTCAGAGCCTTGACATTGCAGGTAAGGAGCAGGCAGAAATGGCAGCAATCCGTCTTAGAGGCTCTGGGCAAAGTACATATCGTCTCCACAAAGACGGACTACTGCGTCCCGAGGGAGAATACAGATACCCCTTCGAAATAATTATCCCACACAGAGACAACTGGCTCGAGGGAGCACCTGGGCCAGACGAAGCCATACAAATTTTGACAGATGGCTCAAAGCATCTACTCCGAACAGCTGTACATACGACAATCTCTCAGCGCTGCCTTCTGAAGCTGCCACTGAGGCAACTTATTTAAACATCTAGAGTGACAGCCAAGCTGCGATCAAATCGCTAAATGCGATAACATCGAACTCAGCCATGTTATCAGCCATCGAACTTATGCAAGCTCATAATAAAAGATAAAATAAAGGGCATTGGTTAATAGACACCCATTCAAAACAGGCTGGGTACACACGACAAAAGACTTCTGTTGTAGTTGCAGAGATGAGGACAAAAGAGGGAATACCCTTCCACCATCTTCCTCCCTCGCCAGCGCTCAGTTAAACACTTCGGGTTAACATTAATCGTATCGGTAACGTGTCCGATTGATTGATTTTCTCAAATCAAATGATATCCAATTTTTATTTGCATTCGAACGAAAAATGATTGGCAAACATTTTCGAAATGATTTTCTCCGTTGTGACTATACTAATGATACGATCCGATTAAGATTTGAACCTCTAATAGATATAGTCATTCTCTATGATTGCATTTTTTGTTTTCTTTTATCTTCAAAATTGTGGACGCCACATGTGAGCGCCCTTTGTGGGGGGCGAAAGCGGGCGTGAACAAATTTTGAAATACGCTTGTAGTGATATATCACATCAGTCTGGGTAACAAATTTGGTTGCTCTAGCTCTTATAGCCTCCGAGCAATGAGCTATATCGACTCGTCTATTGATGCTTATCCAGAATACATATACTTTATGGGGTCGGAAATTACTTCTCTGTGTTACACACAAATTTCAACAAATACAATATTTACCACAAATACAATATACCCTTTTACTGTTCGAGTGCGGGTATAATAATCGGTAGTGATCACACGGAAGGGTGAAAATTTGTGACACCAGATTGAAATAGCAGGGCAGAATGTGGAAAAAAAAACCAACGCCATTTCCCCCCGTCCAAACCTATTGTTATATATATTTATTTACTAGCTGACCCGGCGAACTCTGTTCCGCCTTAAAGGCAATAAATAAGCAGATTTTGGAATTTATTAATTTTTTTTTTTATTAACAACAGTTTTACTACATATGTAGTTTGCTCTTCACTTAAGTACCTAGTGATACACGATATTTTTTTGTACCCGTACTCGAAGAGTAAAAGGGTATATTGTATTTGTGGTAAAAGTGGATGTGTGCAACAGAGAGAATTAATCATTTCCGACCCTATAAAGTATATATATTCTTAATCAGCATCAATAGCCGAGTCGATATAGCCCTGTCTGTCCGTCCGTCTGTCTGTCCGACTTGTTTGTCGCCCATTGCTCGGAGGCTATAAGAGATGGAGCATCCAAATTTTTCTTCCAGACTGATGTGTTCTCTCCTCCTAGAAAAATGTTTCAAAATTTCGCCCCGCCCACTTCCACCCCACAAAGGACGCACATCTGTAGCGTCCACAATTTTGAAGATAACAGAAAACGAAATGGAGAATCATAGAGAAAGACCAAATCTATCAGGGGCCGAAAACTGAATCGGATCGGATCATTATTTTAGCCACAATTGAGAAAACCATTTCGAAAAACATCATTCGCTCTCTTTCGCACTCACACAAAAACGAGTCGATTTGGTTTTTCGTACAAATGAACGCCTGGATCTCAGAGACTATAAAAGCTAGAGCCACCAAACTATCTGTCTGGACTCCTGTGATACCAAACCAAGACAAGTTTATTTCAAAATTTCGCCACGCCCCTTCCGCCCCCATTATATGAAAGTCCACAATTTTAAGATAGGAAAACACGAAAAATGCAGTATGGTAGAGAATGATCATAGCTACAAGATTCCTAAAGAGTCTGGTTTAGATCGGATCATTATTGTAGCCACAATGATGAAATGAATTTTCAGCAGATAGCCGCCAACCCTTCAGCCGTGCAGTGCTGTTTTGAGAAGTGATGTAGATGTAGATGACAGATGCAGGAAAAAAATGTAAAATGTAAATATATATTTTTTAAATATTTTTAAATTCCACAAAAAAGTCACATGTGTACTGACCGAGATAAAATGAGTGTCGCGTTAACAGCGACACAACTTTTCGTTTTTGTCTTGTCGTTTCGAGTGTTCCGAGATGTTCGATTAGTTGGTATATTGTGCGAACTGAGGGCTTGGAAAGTGATGACTGACTAGCCGGCCTTGCCCCACTACCAAATGGGTTGTAACAACTTGACGAGCAAGAAGAACACTATGGGTCTCTTTTAAAACTTTTGCGAAAACCGATTGTCGCGTCAAGACGCATGAATTATTTAGAAAAAATTTGAAGTCTAGTGTAAGATAGTTTAGGGCGAAGCGGGAGCGCAATAAAGCTCTCTCTCGCTCTTGGTGAATTCGCCCCGCTTCGCCGCCCTAGATAAGTTAGGCTTAAGAATATTTATAGCGAAAAAGAAAAGAAGTCGAGAAATAAGATTGAATTCGAACGCACGTCTGTTACCCTCGTCTCGTTTTAAATATACGTAAATTTGCAGCCACCGAACTCGGTTTTTCGTGTAAAATAAATTTAGAAAAACTATTCTAAAATTTCATGGCGCCCCGGGTGGACTTGCAAACTAATATAGCAAAAAAAGGCAGAAAGTGACAGTGACACGAGTGGTGATAAATATACGCAAAAAAAATTGAATATTTAAGTATATGATATACATACATCTGCCCGCGTCGCGTGTGTGTGCAAAATCAACCCCCAAAAAAGTAGCACACCCAAAACTACCGCGACGGACGGCTAACAAATAAAACAACAAAATACCTAGCGATCTCAACCACCGAGGGATATCCATTCCGGCAACATTTGCCAACTGCCATAGGAAAGTGGAATTCCCAGGATCGTTTACATACATACTAGAGGTATTTGTGCAAAAATTGAAAGCTCGAGTAAAAGACAGAATAATTAAAATCTCGCAGTTACTGTCTTGTGCGAAAATAAGTGCACCTCGCTTTCAATTCTTGGCACATCCGTATGACATAGTAGAGCTAGATTTGCATGTATTTAGTAGAGTTTGTACATATATTACATATATCACATATTCACATACATCAAACCATCTTGGACGCAGAACATATATACATATAATTTATAACTGCAATCACTGTCGCCCCTTTCCCCTTTCTCGTTTTCGTTGCGCAAATATACATAGTTGGGTCATTGGCCAAGCGCACACATACCAACGTAGCAGCTGCAGCGGTGAATTTTTCGTTCTCGCTTTTGCTCGTCACCGTTGCTGACCGTCGTTGTTGTTGGTGTGTTCTTGCGTTTGGCGCGTTTTGAGTCAAACCGTTCGCCAAGCGACGCGCTACCCTGTAATCGTCGGGTATATAGATTTGGTGCAAAGGATCCAACTGTCAATTTGTCAAAGCGTGCCTCGAATTTCAATTGGGTGTCTATCGGTCGGTCAGCCAGGCCCAGCATACACAAGCGCCAACACAGCTTAGACACACACACATGTGCATATGTTCACAGCTTCAGCGGTGAATTTTCGTTTTCGCTTGTCACCGTTGCTGTTTGTTGTTGCTCTTGTGTGCTTTGTGTTGGCACGCCTGCGCCAAAAAGATCGCCAAGTGCCTCGATACCCTTTAAACGTCGGGTATATCGATTTTTCGCCTCATTTGGCTTCAACATCCTAGGTCCGTATTAAACCGATCGCGAAGTGGTGCGATACCCTCTAGTCGCCGGGTATATTGTTTTCGACCTAATTTTGGTACACCTTCCTGCTGCGGCGTGCAGCAAAGCGTGCCTCGAAATTCAATTGGGTGTCTATCGGTCGGTCAGCCAGGCCCAGCATACACAAGCGCCAACACAGCTTAGACACACACACATGTGCATATGTTCACAGCTTCAGCGGTGAATTTTTCGTTTTCGCTTTCGCTTGTCACCGTTGCTGTTTGTTGTTGCTCTTGTGTGCTTTGTGTTGGCACGCCTGCGCAAAAAAGATCGCCAAGTGCCTCGATACCCTTTTAAACGTCGGGTATATCGATTTTTCGCCTCATTTGGCTTCAACACCCTAGGTCCGTACTAAAACCGATCGCTAAGGGGGTGCGATACCCTCTAGTCGCCGGGTATATTGTTTTCGACCTAATTTGGTACACCTTCCTGCTTCGACAATTAGCGCCGCAGCAAATAATATTATCGTGAGAAAAGCCCTGATTAGTGATTCACTTAAGTATCGAGAGTCAAGATGAATCCCAAATCAGATCATAAGCCTATTCTTGAAGAGCTGAAAAGAAGCTCAGCTCCCGTGTCAAAGGCATTCGCCGACTAGCGGACCGGCTGGAAGCTGGGGAGATTCCGCTGCAGTTGACAGAGCTCGAGTGCAGACTCGATGTACTGAAAGCAACTATAGCCAAGGCAAGCCAACTTCAAGAATCAATCGAAGAAGTAGATAGTGACGATGACTTTGGAGCCGAGTTGGAAGAACTCTCGATTGTAACCAAGGCAAAGATACTGTCGCTTATCGACGCTTTGAAGACAGCCAGTGATACAATACCTTCAGTATCAGCTTCTGTAGCCCCAACTCGTGCTCGACTTCCGAAGTTAGCCCTGCCAAAGTTCAGCGGAAAATATTCGGAATTCAAAGGCTTCATTAATTTATTTGAGACTCTTGTTCACAATGACGAAAGCATTCCAGTTATCGAAAAGTTTAACCATTTGCTTTCATGCCTCTCTGGTGAAGCGTTGGGAACGGTAAGGGCGTTCCAAGTAACCGAGAGCAATTATGAGAAAGCCATGGCTAGCTTAAAACGGGTCTATGATAACGAATGTCTGATCTTTATGAACCATATTGCTGCCCTATTTAGTCTTCCCAAAATGACCCAGCAATCTGCATCGTCCTTAAGGAACCTAATCGATACCACTTCATCGATATATGGTTCCTTGTTGTCGATAGGCGATGACCAAAAGATCTCGAATGCAATGCTTATTCATCTCGTCTTGAACAGAGTCGATCCTGTGACCAAAAAAAAAATGGGAAGAACAGCTCGATTATGAGAAGCTGCCGCTTTGGGCTGACTGCGAAAAATTGCTTAATCGCAGATATCAGTATCTTTCGGCCGAAGAATCGGCAAAACCAAAGCAGGAGCAGAAAGCTGTGCCAAGCAAGCCTCACAATCGGAGCTCATTCGCGTGCTCTACTGCGAATGCTAAAAACCAACAATGTAGTTACTGCAATGCAAAAGACCATTTGTTGACTACTTGCAGTCCATTTGCGCGGCTTGCAGTGATGCAAAGATTCGAGTTTGTCAAATCGGCATCGCTCTGCATCAACTGTCTGCAACAAGGACACACTGTGGTACGATGCAAAGCTGGCAAGTGTCGAGTGTGTGGCCGCTCACATCATGCCTTATTGCATAGGTACACAGTTGTGGATAAAAGTTTAGCGTTACCATCACCCCAGAGAATTCTTCTCCCCTCCTAGTCAGAGTAACCCTTCCACTTCGCATGCACTCCATGCGACAGCTTTGGATAGAGTAATTCTGGCAACGTCGATCGTAAGCGTCCGAACTAAAAATGGAGTATGTTTTGGCCCGAGCACTGCTTGACTCTGGGTCACAAACTAACTTCATAACTGAGGACCTGGCACAGCGCTTACAGATCCGTAGGGAGGAGTCGTGCATCAACTTGCTTGGAATTGGAGAATCTAATTCACAAGTCAAGAAAAAGATACACACGGTGGTGAAGTCGCGAATCAATGGTAGTGAGTTCTCGGTCGATTTCTGGATTCTGAAGTCAATCTCAGGATACCACCCTGATCACGCACTTAATGTGAGTGACTGGAAAATCCCGAAGAACCTACCTCTTGCAGACCCATATTTCTACAAGCCACAAAGAATAGATATGTTGATAGGTGCAGAGTCATTTTTCGAACTCTTATCGGTTGGTCAAATTAGACAAGGTCCTGACTATCCAACTCTGCAGAAAACGCTTCTCGGTTGATTGTGTCTGGAAGATACAGTCCAAAGGTGACTGTCACCCAGGAAGCGAGGAACTGTCTGAGTTGTCGAGAAGAGTCAGTGGTGTCTATCGACAGCACACTACAAAAGTTTTGGTCACTAGAAGAATTTTGCTATCTTCTAAAAGCCTTTAACTCCTGAACACAAGTTATGTGAGGAGCATTATAGAAAGACTACTCAAGTCTTGCCTTCAGGTCGGTTTGAAGTACGGCTGCCGTTTAAATCCGATCCAAATTGCTTAGGCAATTCCTTCGATATTGCTAAACGGCGGTTTTGTCGCTCGAAAGAAGATTGTCTCGCGACCCTGAGTTGAAGAAAATGTACTTGGATTTCATGGAAGAGTACCTCTCCTTGGGTCATATGTCGCCGACTGACAATACTTGTCCTTCTGCTCCACACTACGTAATTCCACATCAGTGTGTCCTTCGGCCCCAAAGTACGTCCACGAAGGTTCGCGTCGTGTTCGATGCGTCGTCGAAGACGTCATCTCAGGTGGCCTTGAATGACATTCTGATGGTCGGACCGACTTTATTCAAGAGGAGTTATACTCAACGCTGCTTCGCTTCCGTCTGCACAGGTTCGCCCTGACTGCCGATGTAAAAAGATCTATCGCCAAGTGATGGTGAATGAAGCGGACAGGCAGTTTCAGTTGATCGTGTGGAGAAGAGACCCATCTGAGTCCTTGAGAATATATCAGCTCAACACTGTAAAATATGGGACTGGACCTGCCCCATTTTTTTGGCTATTCGGTGTTTGAAAAGGTTGAGTGAGTCTGCAAAGCTCTCATTCCCAAAGGCTGCTAAAGTTATCGGGTCCGACTTTTATGTTGATGATATGTTGACTGGTGCTGGTTGCGTGGAGGAGTTAAAGACAATTAAGTCTGATGTGGCTCAGGTTCTTCAAACCGCAGGGTTTGAGCTGACCAAGTGGTTCTCGAACTCAGCTGAAGTCTCAGCATCCGAGAGCACAGTCAAACCAATAACGATCTCGGACTCGGAGTCAACCAAGGCGTTGGGAATATCGTGGCTACCGCATGAAGACGTCTTTAGGTTTCAAATTGACAGTTCAGTCATGGGTCTCCGAGCGACAAAACGGAACATATTATCGGTGACATCAAAGCTGTTTGACCCCTTGGTTTGTTAAGCCCCTTGGTAATCAAGGAAAGATCCTACTGCAGGAGCTGTGGCTTAACAAACTAGATTGGGATGAGTCAATTCCAATGAATCTGGAAACATCTTGGAACTTTCTAAAAGAATCCTTGAGTCAGCTGGAGAAGATTGCCATACCTCGCTTTGTGCATACTGATCCCATGTCACCGATACAAGTACATGCCTTTGCCGACGCCTCCATGAGAGCTTATGGAGCATGCGTCTATATCCGTAGTAAGACTGCAGAAGGTTTCAAAGGTCTCGTTGTTGACCGCAAAGTCGAAAGTAGCGCCGCTCAAGACGAAAACGCTTCCAAGGCTTGAGTTATGTGCCGCTCACCTTCTCGCAGATCTCGTCACCGACTCAAATCGCTACTCGAGGTGCCGATTGAACGAATGGTGTGTTGGTCGGATTCGGAAGTGACCCTTCATTGGATCCGATCCCACCCTTCGTCGTTATCAACATTCGTTGCGAACCGAGTAGCTGAGATTCAGGAGTGGTCAGATGATGCTACGTGGCGGCATGTCCCAACCAAAACAGAACCCAGCAGACATAGTTTCGAGAGGTTGTGACATTGAGGAGATTTCGCAGTCGATCTGGTTTAGTGGACCAGCGTTTTTGAAGGAAGAAGAAGAGAGCTGGCCCAGAAATCCCCACTTCGAGCTTTCTGAAGAGGAGCTGAAGCTGGAAACCAGAAAGACAGCGGTCGGACTGACCGTGGCCGCTAAATCAAATAATTTAGTAAAATTATCGAGGATACTCGTCACACCTCAAGCTGCTAAGAGTGTTCGTTTACGTGTTCCGCTTCATCCGAAAATGTAAAGACAAAGGTCTTAAATTTGAAGTCACTCCGTCACCAGTAGAGTACGATGAGGCTTTTTCACAAAATCGTCGAGCTGATAAAAAAAAACGAGTATCAGGAAGAGATCGAAAGGGTTCGAAAAGGCACCAGGTTAGGCCCCAGTCTTCAGCGATTGAATCCCTTCATCAACGAAGAAATGGAGACTTGGTGCTCCTTTCATTGTTGCGAGTTGGGGCGACTAGTTAACGCTCTATGTCATACCATGCCAAGTTTCCTTTGCTGTTGACAAAACGCTCGCAGTTTGTGCAGACCTATGTTCGCCATCTGCATCAAACGAATTTTCATGCCGGCCCACGAGCACTTGTGAGCATCCTTAGGCAGCGTGTTTGGATAGTAAACGCTCAGGAGGTCTGCACCGGGGCAATGGTCAGGTCGTGCATTCGCTGCTTTAAATGCAAGCCTCGCCTCAGACCCAAATGATGGGAAATCTACCCGCAGACCGGCTCCGTGCTCTCCGCCCATTCGCAGTATGTGGCGTTGATTTTTTGTGGCCCAGTCTATACGACACTAAAAATTCGTGGTAGGCCCCTTATAAGACCTACATAGCGTTATTTGTCTGTTTTGCGTCCAAGGCGGTTCATCTAGAAATTGTCTCCGATCTAACGACTAACTCCTTCTTATTGGCTTTTCAAAAGGTTCGTTGGTCGTCGAGGATGTCCGCTCCGCGTGAACTGCGACAACGCGACAAATTTCGTCGGAGCAAGTCGCCACTTCGACGAACTGAGGAGGACGCTGGAGACGGAAGCGGACTCAATTCGAGAGTTCGCAGCGCGAAGCGGCTGCGAGTTCGCCTTCCTGCCACCTCGAGCTCCGCATGGGCGGACTGTGGGAAGCAGGAGTGAAGTCGGCCAAAACCTCCTGCTGAGGTCGGCCGGAAGCGCGCTCTTCACCGCCGAGGAGCTGGAGAGCGTGATGGTGGGCATCGAGGCGGTGCTGAACTCGCGCCCCTCTGGGACCACTAAGCCCCGACCCAAGCGACGGAGACGCCCTGACTCCCGGGCACCTGCTGACAGGCGGGCCGCTCATCGCACCCCCAGCACCCCGGACCCCGGACCAGGAGGGTCTGAGTTGCTTAAGGCGATGGCGGCTTGTCTCGTCAGCCAGGCAAATGTTTGGCAGCGATGGTCCGGGGTATGTGCTGGGCTTGCAAATAAGATGCAAGTGGCACCAGGAGCAGCCCAACGTCGAGGAAGGCGACCTCGTCATCGTCGCAGAGGACAACCTTCCGCCCCAACAGTGGCTCCTCGGAAGGGTCGTCCGAAACACACGCTGGGCAGGACGGAAAGGTCGGGGTGGTCGACCTCAGGACGAGCAGCGGAGCGGTCTACAGAAGGCCGATCCATAAATTGGCGCTTTCTGCCGATGGGTTGAAGTCCCACAGGCCTTCAACGGGGCCGGTGTCGCGTCAAGACGCATGAATTATTTAGAAAAAAAAATTTGAAGTCTAGTGTAAGATAGTTTAGGGCGAAGCGGGAGCGCAATAAAGCTCTCTCTCGCTCTTGGCGAATTCGCCCCGCTTCGCCGCCCTAGATAAGTTAGGCTTAAGAATATTTATAGCGAAAGAAAAGAAGTCGAGAAATAAGATTGAATTCGAACGCACGTCTGTTACCCTCGTCTCGTTTTAAATATACGTAAATTTGCAGCCACCGAACTCGGTTTTTCGTGTAAAATAAATTTAGAAAAACTATTCTAAAATTTCACCGATGACATAGGTATAAAACATATAATAAATCATCGCTGTTTTTCGCCAATAAGATTTGTGTGCTGATACAAAAGAAAGTATACACTGATTTATAATAGAAATGCAAAAATTGGTATTTCACTGGTACGAACAATATATGTGGCCCAGGGTTTTAGCACTGATGTGGAATTAAAACCCGAGACGACGTGAATTTATTATAGTTTAGTTGTTGTAACGTTTATTGAATATTATGTGGATTTGACTTATGATTATGTGTATTTGTATGTGTGTAATTTAGAATTGTCTGGACTGATGTGTAAATTGTGTGAAGCTCGCGAAACTCTGGCACCGACTGACGCTGAATCTCTCGCTTAACCCTACAAACCCCCTGCTCTAGTGATCGCTCTCTCCTCTGCAAAAAAGGGTGTTACTCAATACTGGCGTCCACTTCGAGTCTCTCTCTGCACTGTGGGCCCTATTCCGATTCCTACATATATATAGGCCTTCTATCTTTCGCTGGGCAACAGCTAAGACAAGGGATACCGCATACATGAATTATCGCAATGAAGTACCCCATTTGACCTATTGTAACGCATACGAGGTTATATCTTGGTATTGGATACGGGTACTATAGCGTGGAAGTTAAAAACTCAGTAAGGGAGATTAAGTATAATTTTTATAAATAGATCATTAATAGATTTTTAATAGATCATTAATAGATCATTAATAGATCAACAGTATCACTATATGCTTTTGAGGAGTAAAGACGTGTGACTAGCGAGCGAACCTCAGACCCAAGTCTTTTCAGTCAAAAACAATAACTACAACATAAACGAGAAAGAACGTATGGAGTCGCTGTGAACGCGTACTTTGATACCCGTACTCAGTCAGTACATACGTGATTTATGTGAAATTTTCAAATGTTTTATCAGTTTTAAATTTTTTTTTTTTTTGCTACATTGTCATCTACATCTACATAATCTACATCTTTTCTCACAACAACACAAGTACACTGCACGAGGCAGAATGTATGAGCAGTGTGTGAGCGAGAGGGAGAATCTGTAGCGACAATCCACCCCATAAATGACTTACGCTGGAATCGTACGCGGGGAAACGCTGAAGAGCGCTGGGTATTCCCGCCGCTGAAAATTCATTTGATCATTGTGAATACAATAATGATCCGATCTAAACCAAATTCGGGAAACTGGTAGATATGGTCATTCCCTACGATACTGCATCTTTTCTATCTTCCAAATTGTGGATTTTCGCCTGTTGGGGGCGGGGGCGAAATTTTGAAATACACTTGTTCAGGTTTGGTATCACAGGAGTGTGGACAGAAAGTTTGGTTGCTCTAGCTCGTATAGTCTCTGAGATCTATGCGACACAAAATACAAAAACCAAATCGACTCTTTTTTTGTGTGAGTGCAAAAGAGAGCGAAGTTTTTTCGTATGTTTTTCTCTATTGTGGCTATATTAATGATCTTTCTCTTTTGATTCTGTTTTTTTTAGTGTTCTGTTATTTTTTAAAATTGTGAACGACACAGATGTGCGCCCTTTGTGGGGGCAGAAGTGAGCGGGGCGAAATTTTGAAACACTTTTCTAGGAGTGGGATATCACATCAGTCTGGGAAAAATTTGATTGGTTTGGCTCTAATAGCCTTCGAGCAATGGGCGACAAACAAGACGGACGGGCAGACAGACAGACGGACATACGTTCATACGTTCATACGGACTGACAGACATTGCTCTATCGACTCGGCTATTGATGCTGATCAAGAATATATACACTTTATAGGGTCGGAAATGATTCCTTCTCTATGTTACACACATCCACTTTTACCGCAAATACAATATACCCTTTTACTCTTCGAGTACGGGTATAAAAATGTAGCTAGTCAGTTAGCAAAAGTCTGTCATATGGTCATAACAAAATTCAAGCGTTCTGTCACTCGATTACTGAAAATATTTTAGGCAACATCGATACTATCGATGTTACATCGATCTTTTTCCATCTCTATGTTTTCGACATAGCAGATATTCCGGAATGAACTAACACAAATGCAGGTTTTCGTTTGATTAAATTTTATCAACACATAATTTAACGGTAGTATTATTTATAAGAACAGCGTCGGTATAAATTATTACATCATACAATCAGGTTCAAATCGATTTATAATTCCCGATTTAATTATCCTTTACTCGGCTAAAATATAATTAATGTGTTTTAATGCGTGATTTAAGTGTTATTTTACAAATATTAAACGATTTTTGTGCTGGTAAGACAATTTACTATAGTTTGCCTATTTGAATATCTTCATATGTCTATATCTTTATTAATTTTGTATACATCTATGTATTTGGTATGTAACTTTGGTATGCATTTGTATCTACGTATGTTTCCCAAATTGTTAAATTAGAACAAACAAATTGAAAAAAAAAGTACACGAGTGAATTTTTATAAGACATGTATATCCAAGGGACATATTTATTAATATGTACATATGTGCATTCTGACATCACTTTTCAGTATTAACATATGTTTAAAAGAATGCATTGAAGATATTGATCGATTGTATCTATGCATATGTATGTACATACATACATAATGTTAAGGCGGAAGCGGAGGGGGTGAGACCTCACCCCCGCTCACTTGGTCCAGTTATTGGACCATACATACATATGTATTTACAAAAGTTTATTTAACATTAGAACGAAAACACCAAAAATGGTATGCTTGTGACAATATTGATTTCAAGATTAAATTATATTTTATTTTATACATATTTATGGACATATAAATTTTGAACTGGGTAAATGTGTCGTATATAGTTAAAACAATAACATTCGAATGTACACACAAAGTTTTGACATCAAAACTGGTGGAGAAGTTACAAACTAGTCCGAGCTAAGTCTGGGCTTGGGTAGTTTTGTATTATGCGAATTTTCTTCCCATAATACAAAATTACCCAAAACCATAAAAATATTAAACGATAGCTTGGTGTCCAGCACCAATGGAGCAAACTTCATTAAAAAGAACTGCCAGGGATTTTTTATTTACGTTTCCCCTGGCTTGTGTACAGTGCTGCCAACTTTTCATCAAAAAAAAGCCATTCTTGACTTGAACAACACACAAAAAAAGCTGTAAAATTACAGAATAAAGCAACAAAAAGCGTAATTTTGGGTTTTCCAATTTTATACCCGTACTCGAAGAGTAAAAGGGTATATTGTATTTGTGGTAAAAGTGGATGTGTGTAACATAGAGAAGGAGTAATTTCCGACCATATAATGTATATATATTCTTGATCAGCATCAATAGCCGAGTCGATATAGCCCTGTCTGTCCGTCCGTCTGTCCGTCTTGTTCGTCGCCCATTGCTCGAAGGCTAAAAGAGATAGAGCAACCAAATTTTTTTTCCATACTGATGTTATATCTCACTCCTAGAAAAATGTTTCAAATTTCGCCCCGCCCACTTCCGCCCCCACAAAGCGCGCACATCTGTGTCGTTCACAATTTTAAAAAATAACAGAAAACGAAAATGGAGAATCATAGAGAAAGACCAAATCTATCAGGGGCCCGAAACTGAATCGGATCGGATCATTATTTTAGCCACAATTGAGAAAAACATACGCAAAAACTTCGCTCCATCCCTTTCGCACTCACACAAAATCGAGTAATTTTGGTTTTCGTATAAATGAGCGCCTCGATCATCCAGAGACTATAAGAGCTAGAACAACCAAATTTTTGCCTAGACTCCTGTGATATCGCTTCAGTGCAAGTTTATTTCAAAAATTTGCCACGCCCACTCCCGCCCCCCAAAAAGACGAAAATCCACAATTTTGAAGATAGATAAAAAAATAAAAATGCAGTATCGTAGAAAATTACCATATCTACCAGATTCCCGAATTTGGTTCAGATCGGATCATTATTGTAGCCACAATGATCAAATGAATTTTCAGCAGCAATCGTCCCACCCTCTTGCAGAGTAAGTCAATGATTGTTGATTGTTGCTGCAGCTTTTTCACACGCACACTCACGCTCAAACATGCTTCCTCGTGCGGTGTACGTGTGTTGTTGTGAGAACTGATGTAGATGATGTAGATGTAGATGTCGATGACAGATGTAAAAAAATGTAAAATGTAAAAACTGATAAAACATTTTAAAATTCCACATAAATCACATGCGTGTACTGACTGAGTACGGGTATAAAAAGTAGAGTCGCGTTCGAAGCGACTCCCGTACGTTCTTTCTCGTTAAAAATAGCGTAAAACGACAAAGAATAACTTAGAGAGCGCGCTCGATGACAAGGTGCAGAATCGTACTGAAAGATGGGATCATCTTCTTCTCAGTAACTGATTCCATACTAGGCACAACGCCACTGAGAATAATTTCTTTATACACTTTTGCATTAACCATACCTTTTACCATTATTATCGATTCAATTTTTATTTTTAGATATTTAAACCCATACCATATAAGGCAAATGCTTTACGGTGCTAATGCAGCAATCTTTGGAATATCGTTCCCTGTTTTCCGCCGATCATTGTGCGCGAACCATCGGGTCCAATGAGGTTGAATTTGGACTCATTCGACAATATGACACGTGACCATTCGATTCACCCCAATTAGATTTTTCTTGTAGACCAATTTAAGCAAGCTTTCTTAATTCTACTGTACAGAAGTGGCTTTTTTCGCAGGTGTCCTTTTGCCAGGCCCATCTCCTTTAGCTGAAGCTGTATAGTTCGAGCCGAAATATCTTTTGAAAATAGTTGCTGCATTTCGGAAGCTATCTCAACCGCATTTCAAAAATCTATTATGTAGGGTCGTTCTCATAATAATACGATCTTTCCTTATATATGTTGATTTTTTTCTTCCCGATCCTTTTCGTCCTCTCCACTTCTCCAGTCTTTCGATTTTTTCAAAAATCGTCTCACAGAGCTTTCGTTGAACTTAGTTTTAATCGCTATTTTACGAATTGAAACAGTTTGTTCAGCCAATTCAATAATTTTTTGACTTTTCAGTCACCGATATCTGCTTTCCCTTAGGCATCGTTTTTGAAGAGTTCAAAGTTAAACGTTCTTTAAGAAGGGTTTCCAGCAACTAAGACGTCAAAACTACACAAAACTAGAAGAAGACATTCACGGAAACTCTAAAAAAATTAGTCGAATCGAATAAAATTTGAGGAAACACCAGTCTTCCAAAAGTCAGAAATGCATGAAATTACAGAGTGCGGCTTTTTTTTTTGTCGCTGGCTGTAACATACTTAATTAAAGAATCAAAAAAATGAATTTATATAAGAAAAAAAAAAATCAATTAAACGGCATAGTTAAGTTTACTATAGTTATCGCGAACAACCAAGAAAAGTCCACAAATGTGGTGACAATTGGCAAGAAAACGCAAATAAACTTTTCGTCGGTTGGCTATTGTCGCTTTAATGCTTTAAATGCATTATGCGGAGAAAACAACAAAAAAAACAAACCACTCAGAGCAGCCCTACTGACTAAAACCCACGGAAAGCTTCTGATTAGAAGCTTACCGTAGGCCCAGAGGCAGCCGAATATAGTTGGCGCAAGCCCGCTTGACTTACGCGAACACCCGCACAAAAGGGAAAGGGGAAATAATGTTTTTTTATTTTTAATTCACTTACAGTGGTCCTCGCAGAAGGCGGCTTTCGCTGAGCTGATCGGTGAATGCTGTGAAAAAAGGTTAATGTGGGGCCAGGTTGATCGGTTATTTAACGAAGGGCTACTATTCGCAGATAGTTTTTCTTCCTTTTCTCCTCTTTTTTATGAACTAAAAAAAAAAAAATATATGTGGAAAATATATATGTGTCTGGGAGGTCTAACTGTACTTACGCTAAGAAAAGAAAAATGAAAAAAAAAACGGAATCAAAGAGAAAAGACGTAATATGATTAGCCTATGCTACACTAAATTTTATTTAAATTTAATTTGAACTGCAGTCCGCAGTTGGTTGAATTTGGGTGGCTGCTTCCAGCAGATGGATCTGCACGGCAGCGACGGCAACGCGTGGCAAAGGGCGCAAAGGTGAAGGTTAGGTAATCTCACGAAAACCTTTCCAGTATGTAATTCCCACAACAACAATCTGGCCCACACCACGAGGCAGAACTAGGGACAATGGCGTACTGTGTGGGAGCATCAACCGATGCTGGAGGATATTGGCAATCGTGGCACTAAGTTACTTTGTCGGGAAAAAATCGATGAGCCTACACAACCTATCTGATTTTCCTTATAGGGTTTTTAACGTACCGTTTTTACTTTTGGTTTTACCGGCGAGGATCGTGGTTCGTCTTTGGGGCGGTGTTCTTTTGGGTTTTCCGGGCTGTGGCGGGCGGAGTGGCAGGAGGCGTGGCAGGTGTTCCCGCAAAGCCAAGGGAGCTCTCCTTGCCCCTTTCGGCACTCGTTGGCTACACACTGGTATTTATTTTGGCACCGCACAGCAATAAAAAAACAGTTTTCACTTTTCTCGTATCTTTTTTTCCGAGCCCTACATCAACCAGGGATTTTTAACGCGTGTTGAAAAACACGGCAGTTTATTCGCAGGTGCCTGAACCGATCCACGGATGAAAAATATTCGAAAAAGAGAACAGTCCTCGCCTTTGAGATCTGTTTTAAATAAGACGGCAGATCTAAAAACTCCCGCTTAAGCCAAAACTTTGATGTACTATACAGCACAACGAAAGTCTGCAGTCCATCGCTCTACAAAAGCTCGCACGCTCCGCGAGAAACTATGCTACGCCGCAAATCTGCAGTGATGACGAAATCACGGTTATTGAAAGCGAGACCCGAACAAATAGCAATAAGTTTATTTTTTGGTTGTGCTGCTCAACGGGGACCGTTACAATTGAAGAACCAACAAATCATCATCTGAGACGAATGCACAATGGCACAAAACGTGCATTGGATGCATTAAACCAAACAATGAAAGATCTACGCAATGAACCGAAATGTTTTGGAGGCGCGATGATTTTACTGTCTGGATATTTTCGCCAAACACTGCCAGTAATACGTTCTTTTCAATCTGCTGCAGTGCGAATAAACGCTTGCCTCAAATTCGAATCTACGCCTATGTGAAGAATCTTCGGTCACAACAATCATGAGAGTTGCATTGCTGAACGATACATTTGCTGAAAATTTTTCTGAGAGATTACTATCGGAAAGGTCGAGTACCTTTCCAAGAACAATCTACAGGTTTTTTAAACTATTATGCATTGTTGTTATTATAAAATGTCAGGAAACGTTTAAAAAATTTACAAAATTGTTGTAAACTGTAACAAAAACGAGAAAGAAAGAACGTACGAAGTCGCTGTAAACGCGACTCTACTTTTATACCCGTACCCAGTCGTAAACATGTGATTTATGTGGGAATTTCAAATGTTTTATCAGTTTTTACATTTTACATGTTTGCTGCATCTGTCAACGCCGATAAAACATCAGTTCTAAACAACAAACACACGTAAACTGCACGAGGCAGAGCTTGTGAGCGTGAGTGTGAGTGTGAAAGAATCTGTAGTGACAATCATCCAATAAATGACTTACGCTGCTGGGTGGGGGAAATCGCTGCTGAAAAACCATTTTGATCATTGTGGCTACCATACTGATCCGATCTGAACCAAAGGAATCTGGTAGATATGATCATTCCCTACGATACTGCATTTCCTAGTCGTTTTTCCTATCTTCAAAATTGTGGACTTTCGGCTCGCTGTGGCGGAATGGGGCGTGGCGAAAATTTGAAATAAACTTGTCTTGGTTTGGTATCACAGGAGTCTTGACAGAAAGTTTTGGTTGCTCTAGTTTTATAGTCTCTGAGATCCAGTCGCGTTGCATTCCCGCCGAAACCCAAATCGACTCGTTTTTGTGTGAGTGTGAAAGAGAGCGAATGATGTTTTTCGGAAATGGAAACCTCAATTGTGGCTAAAATAATGATCCCATCCGATTCAGATTCGGGCGCCTGATAGATATGGGACCTTATGATTCTCCACGTTTCTGTTACGGCAAAATTCGTGGACGCCGCGGAAAAGTGGTCCAGTGGGCCGGGAAGAGGGCGGCCCAAATTTTGAAACATTTTTCTCCCGAGAGAACACATCAGTCTATAACAAAAAAATTTGATGCTCCATCCTTATAGCCTCCGGAGCAATGGACAAACAAGTCGGACGGACAGACAGGCATATATGGCTCGGCTATCGAGCTGATTAGGTTAGTTAGGTTAGGCGGTAACGGAGGGGGGAGACGCGCCCGCTCACTTGGTCCAGTTAGTGACGAACTATTGATGCCGCATGGGCGCGAGCCCCTCCCGGCCACAACCGTGGTGAGCAACTTAGTGCCGAGCTAAGGGCAGTCCCATCCGGTACGCCGGTGGATGAACTTGGACAGAGTCCCCGGTTTGGTTTCGGAAAGGTCCGAAATATCTGTAGGAAAGAGGCCCCGAGGAACCGTAGTCTTCGGTAACCCCAGGGCCGGCAGAGACAGAAGAAGTGGTGAACCGACTCCCGCTCCTCCTCGTCCCTACAACTTCTGCAGAAGTCGTTGTGAGGGATCAACAGTCGACAGCATGCCGCAGCCCCGTGATGGGTTCGATCGGAGCAATGTGCTCTGTTGAGTCTATAAAGCTCTTCCGAGCGCTTTTTTTCGAAATTTGGCCAAATCGCTCTTGAAGTTCTGCATGTGATGGTCAGCTGCCATCGCCTGTCAGCAATTTGCTCGAAAGCCTCGTGCGTTAATAGCCTGCACGTAGCTAGAGGCATCGCTACTTGCTCCCCTCCGGAAGAAGAGGTATAGTAGTGCCCACGCCTAGCTATCGTCGGCGGAATCGTTCCCGAGCAACGTCCCCACGTCCGGGACCCATATTAGGAAGAGATCTAGCTGCTCTGCGGTCTCATTTAGAGACCTGTCGAAAGTCGTTTACGGTCGTTGAGTTCGACGAAATAGGGCCAAGAGCCTTGAGGGCCGCTTGGGAGGTCGGGAAAGACGCACACCGAGTGTCCGACTAAAGATAGTTTGGAGACGGTGGAAAAATGGCGTTTTATGGCTAAGACCTCTGCCTGGAACACGCTACAGTGGTCCGGAAGTCTGAAGCAGATACTGATGTTGAGCTCGTCGCAGAGACCCCCCCACACCGGCCGTCTAATTTTGAGCCATCAGTGTAGAAGTGGATCGCGTTTCGGAGGTCCAGGTTAACATCTCCCAGTCCTCCCTGAAGGATGGATACCTTGGAAAGGCGTCGAGAGGTAGTCACTGGGGATGCAGTAGTCTGGTCCCTCGCTGGAAGTTGCGGGAGTTTTGTTAGGGAATTTGAATGGCCGATATGGTGGTTTTCCACAGGTGGGATTCCCTCATTCTAAGGGCGGAGAGTGTTGCAACCTTTTTCCCCATAAGTTCTACAGGTAGAAGGTACAACATGGTATCGAAGGCTCGACACGACGACCGGAACTGCGATGTCCGTCCACGTTATTCATAGCCTGCGGCACCAAATGGACCCACCGTGAGTTTTCAAAGAAAAGTTTTCTTGTCCAGGGAGAAGAACTCCACCACTCACCCCGTACATCAGGATTGGTCATGATGTCGGTGTATAGCCATCCGACTTTATGAACAGGGTTATGGCCCCATTTTAGACCGATGGTTTTCTGCACCCAAGGGCTACCAGCCTTCTTCACCCAAAGAAACCTCTATGCTCAACTTCCGTCCGGCTTCCTGTCCAGCGTCGAGACCAAGATAATTGCTTGGTTTCTGAAAACCTCTGGTTCTCCACATAAAACCAGGGTGGGTAAGTGTCGGAAACTTGTATTTCCTGGTGAATAAAAGTTCCGTCTTAGATGGGTGCTAGCACCTAGTCAACAACAAATGCCCATTGTGACAGGAAGCCCAGAGTGGTTGTCATGCACCGCATTAGGTCTGTGGAAACTTCCCAGAGAATGCTATAGCGACGTCATCCGCATACGCCACCACGCGGCATCACCACCCTCTATCTCGACGCAGCAGTTCACACTGCAACGTTCCATAGGAGAGCGAGGACTCCGCCCTAGGTCTTCTGTTGACAAACTGGGTGGACGTCATCCCCTGAGGCCACAAGGTTCCTGCATTGAGACATCCCCCGATGAAGCTCACCGTCCGGGAGTCACCCCGTTCGTTCCGACCGGTGCTTCCCATGATGGCGGACGGAATGATGCCGTTGAAGGCCCCTCAAATGTCAAGAAGGCTACCTGGGGTATTCCTTGCAGCAAAGGGACTATTCGATGATCGATGTGATCGCATGTGGGGGCCGTTTGGATGGATCAAACCCCTCCGGATAGGCCGCTTTTGAGAATCAGAGATTTGATTCGGCGTCACTGAGAGTCGCCCTGAGATGCAGATTGTGGAACGTTCCATCGCCTTCAAGAAGCTCGCCAGGACGACAGCCATATGGGGCCAACGCTTCTCACCGGGGGCAATGCAGGGGCTTGCCTGCCACGTATGCCGACAACTATGGCTCGAAGCAACTACCTCCAGGATTTGTCCGTGGGAGAAACCCACCTCGTAAATCCAGGGCCCTGCAATTTATGAACTATGTTGTCCGGCTTGGATCAGCTGGGCCGGGGATGATGCCGTCTGATCCAAGAAAGTAGGGGCTGCAAAACTTTTTATTGCCCCAGGATATATTCTCCTGACTTAGCAGGTTCGAAATGAAACCAGGGACATCGTGAAGGAGGCGCTTTGATGTTGGTCTGAACCCAGCCCATGACGTGTTCTGAGAAGGAGGCTTAGCGACCGGAACTGGATGTCGTCCAGGATTCGTCGGCTTTCCTCAAATACCCCAAGGTCGTGATTTAACTCGATTTCGAGAAAAACGCGGCTTTCCTGACGCCTGATGTTGACAGACTGACCCCGATTTCAACTGCTCAACTGGCTCTTTGCTGGCCGGACGCTCAAAAACGTCACTTTCCACCAGCCGGTTCCCTACATTATTATAGGTATAGCCACAGACTTGCCTGCCATTTTAGTCCCTGTTCAACGCTACTGAGCTTCATACCCTTTGCTCAACTTCCAAAAGTCTCCGACAAGAGGACCGCCGAAAACTAGCTCCCCAGTTTCGGAGTCCATGATTCCTGGTGAATAGTTCTTCCGTCTTCTGACCTAGTCCACATATCCTCGACTGGGTTTGTCCAGAGCTGATTGCAGGCGTCGGTAAAAACCTTTACCAGATGGGTCGTGGTCTATTTTGAGAAATCTCCCCTAGGTGCGTCTCAGGAGAGTTTCAAAAGAACAAGCGAGTTCCCCTTGGAGCCCTCGGAACTGACTGGGACTCGGTATTCCGAATGTGAAGTTTCTACGTAACCTGTGGTCCGAGAAGGGCCACCGTTCTTCAAGGACCCTCCAGAGCGCCTATGTTAACGCAGCTTACGAGAAGAAGCGTCCAGACCTCCTTGCGGTTCTTAATAATGAAGGAAGGGATCATCCCCACGGTTCAAGGTCCCATCTGTGTGGTCAGTAAGTAATAAAAAGGAACTCACCAGGTGCCGTTTGTGTCGGCAACATCCCCACCGACTGTGGTGAGCCTTGGCGTCGCATCCCACTAAAAGGCCGACATTGTCCTTGGCCTCGCAGTCTGCGACGAGCGCCTTCAAGGGCGCATGTGGAGGCGGGTCTGGCTGGTCGTGACCCATATACGCCGAGCAGATGCGGAGTGAGCGCTCCTGGCCTTCGAGGCTCACCGCCGTGTGATCTTCATTGCTGAAATTTGGGAGCAAAAAATAAGTGCAGTTCTCTTTTTGCAAGAATGCAGGTGCGTATTTTGACCGACAAGTCAGCTATATAAAGCTTTAGTCAGGAGTCCTCAAACCGGAGACCCTGTTTCCGAGGATCCAGGGTTCCTG
The DNA here is from genome assembly GCA_009664405.1 of Drosophila bifasciata. Taxonomy (NCBI): domain Eukaryota; kingdom Metazoa; phylum Arthropoda; class Insecta; order Diptera; family Drosophilidae; genus Drosophila; species Drosophila bifasciata. Next base: position 51,334 of record WIOZ01000011.1, read on the forward strand.
AATGAGGAAGATGTCGGCCCCACCCTTGGCGGGGTGGTCCAATAAGGCAGCGCATGCTGCCTTACAATGGTGGAGGGTTTATCTGCAGGAGTGTCAGGGGACATTCCTGGCCTTCGCCCCACCACTGTCGTGTCGACATCCTCTTTTAGTCGTGTCCTCCCCGACGTCGATGCGTCCGAGACCTCTGGCTGGTCGCTCGCGTCGGACTCGTAGCGATAGGATATCGTCCGATATCATAGACGCCACGTCCGACGCCTCAGGTTGGCGAGGTCCCCCTTCCTGGGACTTCATCGGCCGAGGTCTTGACCTCGGCGAGAATCTTTCCGGTTCGCAGGTTTCACCGACAACCAAAGGGGACTCGTCTGTCATTCCTTACGGTAACCGTAGTCCTCGGCCAGACGACTCTAGCAGGTACCGACTCCACGTTCAGGACGATCATGATCTCGCAGGCCTGTCCGTGCGATCCACTCCTGTTTTGGCCACCGTTCCGGAACCGGAATTTGGCCTCCACCAGACCCGCAGAAGGATGAGAATCTTCTCATTTTTTGCAGGTTTTCGATTTCGCCAACGCCCAAATTTCGGTCGGACCTTGGGACGTCTTCCCCAAAGTGGATATCGTATTGTTTTTTGTCCCCGGATAAACGAAACTATTGAAATGTAAATTGAAAACCTTCATGTATCGAGGGCCGCCGATTTTTGCATCTTGGCAGGCGATGGCTTTTCCGTACAGCCCCTGATGCCACCCGGCGTCCTCACATTTGGGCGGGGGTCCACCGTTATGGGGGTCGCCTCATCAAAAAGCGGTCCTGGAGCGTGCCCTGCGTCCACCCGGGTGCCATTTGTCGGGGGGGACATTCTCGCCATCCTCCAGAATGCTATCCAGGACGCCAACAGGGGTTTTCGCCCGGCCACCTCCGCAAAGACCTGTTGACGCCAGGTGCGTCTTCACCCGTTTGGTGCGTCTTCGCCCGCTGGGCTAAGGCTTGGCCGGCTGGCTGTGTGGCGTTGTCCTCCGCCGAGCGTTGCCGCTTCGAGGGGCTTGGCTACCCCTTTCCGGATTTGGCTGGTTGGAAGTTTGGGATGATTGAGCTGGCCCAAAAGCCTCTGCTCCATCCCCTTCGCCGATGCCACATACCCGGATCGTCATTGGCCAGTATAAAGGCAGCGCGCCTCCTGTCCTGGTAGGACGGCTTACCTGCCTGGCCAATGACCCGCCGCCTGCCGAGGTTGCCGTGGTTTCCCCCGGTCGCGAGGCGCTTACAGCCGCGATAACGACGCTTAGCAGCCACCCCGATGACCGGTTTGCCCCGGTGCCCCCGACGTGGATGGGCCCGGATTGGCTTATCGGAGGAACAACATTGCAGCTATATCGACTGCTGGAAGATGTGGACCGACTGAATATCCTTCCCCTTTCATAGGACCTGGTTTCCCAGGCTCTATGGGATGGCTTGTCCCTCCGGTACTTTAGATATACCCTTTTACCGAGCTCTTTTTGACGGTGTTTTTTGATTATTAAAAATTTGCATATTTGGTCCCACGAAAAGGCGGGAAGGGGGTTAGTCAATTTTTCAACATTCAGCCCGCGAGCCCCGGGAAGCCTGAGCCAAAGAGGAGGTCGGCAGGTATCCAGAGTTTGCGATAGCACAACGCATCCATCGGCGCATGCTGTTCCACCTAGGATTGGGGTAATTTGCACTGAGAGTTTTCTTCTCTCCGCCCGACTACCAGAAGCCAGCATCCTTGGCAACGACTTGACCGTACCAAGGACCTGTTACCAGCGACCCTCACGTGGAGAGTATAGTCGCACTTCCACTGGTGTGTACTTAGTTACGGCCGGGTGGAAACCAAAAATTCCACTGTGTCAAAACACGCTGGGCATGGCGGCATTTTGGGGCTGTCCCCAGCCCCAGGCAACCCCGCCCCCGTCCGAAATCAGTGATGGCGGGTCAGCCCATCATCCGTGATTTCACCCTGTACGGCAGAAGTGGCTAACGGCTACTGCCTAAAAATAAACATCTATCTGGGTGGCTTTAGATTAATTTTCTGCAGAACCATATACATGCTCTTTAGGTTTTTAACATGTGCTCTTCGATACTGCCTAATTTTATCGTTTCGTCCATGAAGGGAACGCTTGTGCCAGGTGATAATTTTCTTCAAATGCCATGGTCATGTGGGATCCGAATGAGATTGCACGCTATTTTGAAGATATAGGGCAATCATTTGAATTTATATATACCGCTGTCTGCCAAAGATTTGAAATTTTTGACTGGACTCCAGTTCAATTTGGTGGAAACCTGCAGTAAATGGGCGGGGGAGAAAACACGGCAGTCCAATTGATTTAAATAAACCATCTATTCTGGTAGTCTAAAATATCGGTAAACTCGGCAGTCCATTCGCCATCGTTTTGGAGTAACCCGATAGTAATTTTTTTAAAATACGAAGACACACGACGGACAAAAATGACTACAGCTCAAAATATTGATTCTGACCAAAGCCGCCTCAGGTATGACTGTTCTGTTTCTTATACATTGCATTATATATATATTTACCTTATTTCTAGGTATGTAATGGACTATATGTAATTTAATATTACCACCTATAACAGTATATAAAAATGTTTTTCGAGAGGACCAAAAACTCTCCAATTGCGTCGTGCTCCGTCTTTTCTAGTCACCCGGCCGGCACCGAACCTTATTTTTGAGGAAACTTTAAGAAAATACTTTACCTAAACAAATTCCGCACCGCCGCCTCATTTTAAAAGTTCGTGTGCCACGTTTGTTAAAAATTTCAGCACTTTTCTGTGCGATCGCCCATATTTGTCCTTCGCCTTATATACGGTCATCCAGGGTCTCGGCTTGCTTGCAACGAAGCTCGTTGTTCGCCGCTTCCAGAAAATGCACTTTGGGGTCTGCAGTCTTCGCCGGAACTCCCGTGATCCAGACCGCTCCTTGGTCCATCGCGTCGACAGCAGCTTCTTTCGCATCTGCACATTCCTCACGGAGCTTCTGCAGATATATCTGTTTCGGATTTGACCCTCCCCGTGCTACAATAATGATTACGATCTAGGGGAAAATAAGGACATAATCTGAGAATGGTCCGTAATCGCGACCGCAACATTTCCATTTTTATTTACTGGTCCGTCGAAGGTATCCCATGGCGGGGCGGGATCCCTGAGTTTCCGTTGCTCCCGCTCGAATTCTGTCCGTCGCACTTCGAATTGTTGCTGGAGACCGTTTGGTTCGGTTAAGGATCCACTCCTAGTCCTGAGATCCAGGCAAAACAAAATAAATGAGCAAACCCGTGACTAAATTTGTGTGCAGTGCGAAAACGAATAAAAAACTTGGTTTTTTCGTAATGTTCTACCCGGAAGATGAACTATGGCCACGGGATAAAGGGATCGCCCTTGATTTGGGCCCGTTCCATCTCCGGATCTACCTTCTGCACCTGTTTTATGAATATCCTAATAAAATTGCTGGAGGGGTTTGCGTTGGCCCCCCTTTCTGGTGTTGCCGTTCATATGATCCGTTTAGTTTTTTAAAAATCGTCTAGGATTGAGAGATTCACTGCAGTCTCAAAAAAAAGGTGGTTTTTCTGGATTTTGCTGGTTAAAGGGGCGACGAACAAATCCGGATGGTATTCCAGAGGGATTAATCCAGGGAAATCAAATTTATTGATCCATTTTCAAGAACATATATACTTTATACCGGAAATTATTTAAGATTATAAATTGAACATATGAGTTTTTAGGCTCTGAGTGAAAATCTGTTGGCCCAACGATCATCGGTAGGTTTCCTGAGCCGGAAAAAAAAGAGAAAAACCGCTGTCTCATGATTATTTGGCCAGATCATTTTATAAAATCGGTCGCGCGGCCTCCTACAAAATGGGCTCTGGTTCCTCCCCAGACTGTTGTTTCCGTTGCCGAATTCCGTTTGGGCACCTGCAAATCAACACGTGGCGATGGTTATGGCTGGTAACCTCTGCACTTCACAAAAACGATTGCCTTGTTTTTGAAAAGCCTTTAAACACTTCCGGGGTGCTCATAAACCAATATATCTTTCTATTAACTCCACCAATTTATGTGCATCAATATCTCTAAACAATGGCTTACTTTGTTATATGTGTTGGTGCAGCTCGATATCGATGCAAATTTTCATAAATTCACTACTGAACGACTAGGCGGCAAAAAAAATAAAAGGGTAATAAATAAATCACGATTCTTATCACAAATGTTTAAACGTAGTTTATTTAAATTAAATTTCACCTACGCCAAAAATTAATCGAATAAATAAATAATCGTTTAAATAGATAACTCTTCTCCAAAAAACGCACCTTCCCTGACCTATCTACGGGTGACGCCGGCAGTTACTTTTCAATGATAGCGAGGATCTTCAGCAGCTAGCGAACGACTTTTCACACTACAGACTCACAATCCAAAACACTAACGTCAACAAAACAAATATCTATTTATAGTGCTAAAGAAACTAACCGCGAACCCAAAAACAACTGCAATTCAATTTTTGCAGCAATCTGCGAAACGAATCTGTTTCCATCGCATTTATAGATGAACTGGGATCCAACGGATCTTGCTGGGCGTGAACCGATATCAAGAAAAATTGAAACGAGTGGACAACGATGCTGATGCCTTTAATGGATCCAACGGACCAAAAAATCTTAAAGCTCCACCTTTGATGTACTTTAGTGATCTTGTGGATCAAATCGAGTTTGGCTGCAGATGCCCTTACGAGCAAAGTTTTTTTTGACGCACTAGTTATTTCCCAAACTATGCTCCGCGCTCGAAAAGTCTGGCCGAATAACGAAATTCCCTCGGAGGATTGCTGACGACTCGGGACCCGAGCACACTTTTTCCTTTCAGATTTTTGGTTCTCTGCCGAATCAACGGGTTGATGTTGCATCCGATATCCGCACGAGACAGAAACTCGACAGAATCGATGCTCATATTAGCTCTATCGCGGATTCGATCTTCCGGATGAAACGTTCGAGTGCCCACCTGGCACCGCACGGATTTTCCAAAAGGTAAAGATCAAACCGAAATTTTTCCGAAATTCGATTTTCAAAACTTTGGCCGGACCGTAGCTCACGGACCGTAAGTTTCTGCCACCGAAATTACAGGTTCGTCTGTTTTCGTTGGGCATCTTTTGAACGATCCGGGCTTTGCCGTAAATGGTATTGAGAATCATGTTGATTCTCTCGCTTTTTTATATTGGCGAAAATATCCAGGGGACGGAGTTTAACAAAAAATTCGACGGAAGAACAAAAAACGTCAATTTTTCCTTAGATTCTTGACCAACCTTTGGTTCTTTAGAATAAGTCGGTTTTACCCATAGCGAGGCCCTCCCTTCATACGAGCCATTGTGAGCATTTCCAAAATAAACAGTGTCGGTCTTCGATAAATGGTCTCGCCCCCACCCAATGACGGGTGTCTACTCCTCATATTTTTTTCGTTTAATGCTAATTTTTAACTATTCCCAGTAATCCTGCCTGTTGTAAATATGAATTTTTTGAATTTAACTTATAAACGAAGAGAAAATACTAACAAACTCCGCAAAAATACTCTCAAAACCAGCGTGTACATATACATTTTATTCCGCCCTCCGTTCAAGAGCCGAAGGCATTCGACGACCAAACCGGCATGAACCAGCTGCAAATTGTTTAAAAATAATCTGCAACTAAAGGGCAAATCGGACAGTGGAATATGTGCTTGATATGTGTTTTTAGGGGGCGTGCTAAATCGGTTTAAAATTTTTTTTAACGGATCTGCTTTTATGGTATTTTTTAAAATGATTTTTTTTTTGTTAATATTCGGAAATATGTGGAAACTTGCTGGGTGTGATGAGGGGACAGGAAAGGTGTTATTTAATGGATTGGTGTACATGTGGGTTTTATTTCCCCATGAGGTGTATGATGTACTAGCGTATGATTTGTTTTGCAACGATTATTTCGGAATATGTAGAACAAAGTCTCGTGCTCCTCCCGCCAAAAACCTCCCCGGCTCTTTTCGGATGGTTTTTTGCATTAATGCATGGGCGGAAATTTCTCCCTGTCATGCCGTCGTCGTGTTTGTCCTTCGGCCTGGCCGGGCGTTCAGGGGACCCATAATTTCGTGGTCACTGTGATCTTATTAATTTTCCATTTTCATGTTCGGTTTTTTTTCCAAATTTGGCTTGAAACACATGTGTGGCAGCTTATCGGAATTTTTCCGGAACTGATCTCCTTTCCGTCTGATAGTCTGTCATCCTCGAAATCATCGGACACTGCTCCAGCCTCCCAGGATCAATCCTGATAAGGCCGCTATCGTGTCCCTTTCTCCAGCGGTCTTTCTCCAGCCCTTTCTTTTCCCTTTCATTCCAGCCCTGTCGAGAATTTAAACTGCTGTCCATAACACCATCGAGTAGTCTCCAGAGCTTGCCGTCGAAACTGTTTTGCTGGCGCATGCGGCTTTGGAATTTTATAAGCCCCATGGTCGTAACCATCGCCCAAATTCTTGAAGTTCCAGATACAACGAGACTTTTCTCCACCGACTAGGATGACCGGGCTACTGTTTAATGCTTTAGTTACGTTGCGCACGACTGTCCGTGTACTTTAAAGGCATGAATCAATTCGTAAAGGCTGTTGATCGACCAATTGACCAACACTGCACTTGCGTATATTTTGAGCGTCACAATGAAGGAAAACGTTTTTTTGAATCAGGCTCAACATGAAGGACCGGAGCAGACGTTCTTGGCCAGGGTTTTTAAAGAGTCCATTGCGATCTTGCGCGTCTGGAGTCTTCGATCTCTTTAGGCATTGACAAGAAATCCGTTTCGGACATGTTCGCGGATGATCTTGGGTTGAATGCTCGGTACCATACATAACTCCAAGAAAACCTCGAACTTGTTTTTCCCACTTTGGCGGAGGCCCAGTTCAAAATACATGCTGTCGAATAATCCGGTACAAATTCCTGACGTCCGATATGACATATCCATGGCGTTCTGGCGGTAACACAAAAACTCTTGGCAAATGTCGTCCCAAGGTTTGTTTACGGAACTTTCCAGCGAGTCGGACGAGTGCAGACCGATTGGGAAGAACCCTTCCCCGAGACAATGCAAAGATCGTCCAGGTAACCAAAGACACAGTATCTCAGATCCGGTGGAATGATACTTATCCATCAAACGACACATTGTGGATGGAGCATTACATAGCCCCAAAAGCACGCCAACCTTGCGCGAATATATGGCCTTCCAGGGACAGTAAACGGATAATGGTTTGATTCATTCAGTCAGTTCGATTTGCCAAAACGCATCTTAACATCGAGGTTGAGGACTATCATTTGACTTGGGCAATACGAGCAAAAATACCATAGAATATGGAGCAAAAAAATGAGGTATCCTTCTGGATCGGCCTCATTTAACTTCGCGCCCCCATGAGCGCCAACTTTTGTTGAGTTGAGTGCTTTGTCATTGGCCTTGCAGGTCCAAAAGTCGGTTTACGGCTCACCTGTACGGCCAATGGGGCCAATTCTATCATCGGCGCGCAACGGAATTTGTCCACGCGCGGGGCTGACGGGATAAAAATACGTGTTTTACGGGACAGCCCCTGGATCAAAGTGTTCGTCAGGGATCTGGAATCCAAAGCCTTCCACTGGAACTCCTCCAACTCTGGCCGGGCAAATTGTGTGCGTTTAAACAGCAGTCCATCCTCCACCTTCAGGTAGTTAGCGGATAACCCCTGTCCTGAGTTCTCTATCCTATCGAGGTATTCCTCGACGGGAGCGAATGCTGTGGTAGCGCAAAGATCCAGAAAGTCAACAAATTTTTACGTCAAACGGGCGAGACAGCATATCCGCAACAACGTTGTCCTTCCCTTCTTTGACTTTGGCTATCCCGAAGTGCAGGCCTGGAGACTTAATGACAAGATGAAATAGCTTTCCCATCCAACGCCTTGAATCTCATACAGCTACTGCAAGCTCGCGTGATCCGTTATCACGGTGAATGGCATCAGCTCCACGTAAGCCGAAACATTATTAGCATAGAACCGGAAACTAAAAGTCTTTTTCGGGAATTTTAACATGATCAGCTGCGCCCCTCAATTCGCCGACAAGAATGGAATATGTTGTTTCTGTCTTAAAATCATCCTTCTTGGAAATTGGATATGCAAAATTCCTACTCTTATTATTTACACCCCACGTCCTGCTTTTAAAAATCTGGGAGAATACGAACACGGACTTTATTACTTTTAGCTCCTCTTTGTTGTCAGAGACGTCAGATTAAATTTGCCTTTTCGGGGCATCCGATGGTCTGTAAGACCATTCTGAGAGTGCCGAAAAAAATTACGGATGAACCGCCGGCACAGCCAGGCTTGTACCCAAAAAATTCGCGGTGCCACACATTCCGGCATCGGTATTCGCACGATCGCAAGCACCTTTTCCCACACGGTCCTAGTGCGCCGTCGCCCACAAGTATATCCCAGGAACTTTTGAATGGCCTCTAGCAGCTTCGACTTTTCTTTCCTATTGTCGGCTTTTATGTCCAGGCACTTTCCCACTTAAATCCAGCAGATGCAATGGTTCAAACGTTGGGAAATTACCAACAGGTCGTCCAAGGATTTTCATGCATCTCCGAAGTCGCAATTGAATTACCCGTCCAATAGACTGATACAAAGATTTTCCGCGTTGCCTAGCCGAAAGTAAATCGCTTTGATATTTCAAGTAACTTCCCTTCATCCATTTTAAATGAAACTTATACGTTAAACCAGCCTCAGCATCCTGAAAATTTGCCAAAAACGCATGCTTCAGGTCGATGCTGCTTGCGATGAAGACGGTTCCTACGCGGCTCAGAGCGATAATCTCGATACTGTTGTCTTATGGGTAAGCGTCCTTGACGGTCAAACTATTCAATTTCCGCGCATCCAATCACAAAACCAGTTTTCCGAGGCCGACCTGACCAACAATATGTCCACGGACTTTCGCAAAGATCGAAACCCCAAGACGCAATGTTTCATCCACTTCCGCAAAAGATTTGACGCAGATACATCAAACTCATCTACCCCGTTCCTTTACGGGAAATCAAACTCGACATTCCATTTTTGCATGATGTATGCCGTTTTTGCCTTGTGGATCCCAGAACCGGTGGCTACCCATGAACAAGGGTTGGGGACTTTGACCTGGTCCAAAATCCGTCTTGAGGAGGTGCTGAAGACTGGATATGTACATTAGAGATGAGATATTTTGGCAACACTGCACGATTTTCGTTGCAGGGTGATCCAAGTCAACACGCGTACCTTTGAGGGGCCGATCGCTTTTCTAGGATGACCCATATTCTAGCGTGAACCTATCCTTTTCGCCGACGGTGAAATCAGTCCCCTGGAACGTTCCCCAACATCAACTTATCGGGAAACAGACAACCCTATTGGACCGGAAGATGGTTGGATTATTTTCTTTTAGACCGGCTTGTCGGTCTGGCCGAGTTCTTTTCGAACGGGTGGACCTGCTTGTCCGATAAAATGGACTGGGCGCCTCGTTAGTAGGGCCTCAGTTCCAATGAAGATTTGGCCGTAAACTACTTTTATAGTTTTGCACTGGCTGATGCCCCTGAATCTGACAATCCTCTAAAAGCTCTGGTGAGACTTCGTAATTGACGAGGACCTGGTCAGTTGGTTCTGGCGGTCTCTTGTTGGTGAACAATTTCCAACCACTAGTTATTTGCGATTGGCTCGTCATTGGATTACAGTTTGGACAACCATCATGATTAGGGCCAATTCTTGCAGACATAATTTATGAAAAACGTGGATCCAAGGGGACAAAACACGAATGAGTGTTTTTCAATGGCGGAGCAACAAATTCCACAAATGTTCTCTTCTGAACTAAACGGTGACACTGAGGACCATTTCGCAAAGGCTGTTTCTATTCCTTTGTTTTGCAATTAAATAATAAATTTCTCCTTTCCCTATAGTGACATCTAATTGGTGACATATTGAGACGGGATAACAGGCTTAATAAATGGGAAACGATGACAGAAAAGATATGTAGTTGGGCTTTGTTACCATTTAGAGATCTGAAATTACTGCCCTATTGTACTATTTGACATTTCTCTGCCCCGGCATTCGGCTCTTCAGACCGCAAAACTTCGTCATCGCTTCGATCCTTGTTCAAATCAGATGCAAACCATTACAACCACATGACAACAACCTCGAACAACGTCACTGGAATGAGTTAAGATCCAATATTTAACCGTGATCCATAATCCGAATGGACGATCAGTATTGAAATCCAGTCAGAATTTACCTTCTATTTCGTTTGTAACCGTAGGTAAAACACAAAAAACAAGGGATACTATAGAATCGGGATCAACTCATTATCAAATCTATTGAACTAATTTCCCGTGAATTATTCTGAATCTTACCGGATATCTGACTAATACTTCATTGTTCGGTAGGGATACGCAAGCTGGCATATATTCGCCTATTCCAGACAACAATTCCGACTAGCCAGAACAAGCTTACAAAAAAAAAACTGCTATCTTCAATTCAGGGTTTGCGACTGCCAGTTCAAATCAATCTTCTCAGTATTGATAGAGAATTTCCAAACTGTATCTGATTGGGTGCCAAAATTAGTACAAAAAATCCTAGCAGAATTTACAATAAACTGAATTGCACAAAAGGTGGTACGATTGGGCGCCAAAACTACTAGATGTTAAAAATTTTGAAACAAACGAGCAAAACTTGGTTCAAAACTTATCCCTTACGGCCCCACGCGTTGGGCGAAAAAAACTTATGTTTAAAAAATAAAGTCACTAAAAGGGAGTTATAGTAGTTAGCGATATTTAGTAGAGGTGGCTTCTGGCCTCGAGACACGACCGACGGGATTCCATTGTTCCTGCTCATTCGGTAACGGTAACTCCTACTACATAAACTTAATTTAGAATCCCTTGACCTACAAGGAGCTAAACTCCGAAACTAAAAACAAAAGGCCTACTGTCCTACAGTACACCTATTCGAATTTCCGATGGAGGATCGATTTCCGAATTGTATTTCGTGTCAACCCTATCTCATTATGTCCCCCTGTCACCAGGAAATTAAAAGTTTAGCTGCCCTCAAATGCATTTCAATGAAATTTTCAAGTTATATTTCTATATGACTTCATAGGCATCCTACTTAGCTCTTTAAGGGCATTCCTGAATTGAAGAATAACAAAAACATGTATAGATAAAATGAAAGCTTACAACCTAAAAAGCAAAATAGCCAAACGCAAACTTCAAGAACTAAACATGCAAAACCCACGTAAATAAGAATACTACTTAATATAAAGCGTAAGTTGTAGGTACACCCGTGCTTTGACAAAAAAAAAGCCGCACTCTGACTTTTTCTGCGATTTTGACTCTGAAGCTCTTGTATTTTAAATTTTATGCGATTCGACTATTTTCGTGCTACTAATCACGGACAGTCCAAAAGAAGTTACTAAATTTGTTTGTATCATAATTATATAGTGTGAAAAGAAAAATATTTTTGTTAATCACACCGTTTTCAACGGCTATTAAGTAATTTCACCATAACAAAAGTAACAATTCACTAAAATATATAAAACGTAAGTTTTTTCTCCAACAAAACTAATTTTTTCCAATGAGTTATTTTGTTTTCTATAAAGTAATGACAAAGCTAATATTTAAAAAATTTTTTTTCAAATTAAGAACTAATTAATATTTGGTGGGACCACCCTTGGCGTTTATGAGACATTTGGTCCTATTGGGCATCGAATCGTATAAAACCTTCAGATATTCGTCCGTTATATCATCAAACAATACTTTTTCTATAGTTCGGCGTAACTCAACCATAGTTTTCTGCTTCCTTTTTTCTATTTTTGAACTCATAAGGGCCTAGACATTCTCTATCGGATTGAGGTCGGGACTGTTACCTGGCCAATCTAAGGACTTAATACCCAATTCCATCTTAAAAATGTTAACCTATATAAAGAATAGTCAAAATTAGTATAATGCATTTTATACCCGTACTCGAAGAGTAATAGGGTATATTGTATTTGTGGTAAAAGTGGATGTGTGTAACATAGAGAAGGAGTAATTTCCGACCATATAAAGTATATATATTCTTGATCAGCATCAATAGCCGAGTCCATATAGCCCTGTCTGTCCGTCCGTCTGTCCGTCCGTCCGTCTTGTTTGTCGCCCATTGCTCGAAGGCTAAAAGAGATAGAGCAACCAAATTTTTTTCTAACTGATGTGTTCTCTCACTCCTAGAAAAAAGTTTTAAAATTCCGCCACGCCCACTTCCGCCCCACAAAGGGCGCACATCTGTGGCGTCCACAATTTTGAAGATAGCAGAAAACGTTCTCATAGAGAAAGACCATATCTATCAGGGGCCCAAATCTGAATCGGATCGGATCATTAATATAGCCACAATAGACAAAAACATACGCAAAAACTTCGCTCCATCCCTTTCGCACTCACACAAAATCGAGTAATTTTGGTTTTTCGTATAAATGAGCGCCTCGATCTCAGAGACTATAAGAGCTAGAACAACCAAATTTTTGCCTAGACTCCTGTGATATCGCTTCAGTGCAAGTTTATTTCAAAATTTTGCCACGCCCACTCCCGCCCCCAAAAGACGAAAATCCACAATTTTGAAGATAGAAAAAATAAAAATGCAGTATCGTAGAAAATTACCATATCTACCAGATTCCCGAATTTGGTTCAGATCGGATCATTATTGTAGCCACAATGATCAAATGAATTTTCAGCAGCAATCGTCCCACTCCTCTTGCAGAGTAAGTCAATTATTGGGATTGATTGTTGCTGCAGCTTCTCTCACACGCACACTCACGCTCAAACATGCTTCCTCGTGCGGTGTACGTGTGTTGTTGTGAGAACTGATGTAGATGATGTAGATGTAGATGTCGATGACAGATGTAAAAAATGTAAAATGTAAAACTGATAAAACATTTTAAAATTCCACATAAATCACATGTGTACTGACTGAGTACGGGTATAAAAGTAGAGTCGCGTTCGAAGCGACTCCGTACGTTCTTTCTCGTTAAAATAGCAAACGACAAAGAATAACTTAGAGAGAGAGCGCGCTCGATGACAAGGTGCAGAATCGTACTGAAAGATGGGATCATTTCTTTTCCAAACTGATT